>JACYXH010000810.1:167500-170000 GCA_026745465.1 Lota lota | reverse complement strand
TCTGAGGAGCTGGGAGGGGCTGGAGGAGTTAAGCCCTCCTCCTCCTGCACCTCCTCCTCGGATGCTTTAGCCGCCTTCTTGCGTTTCTTCTTCTTTGGTGGCGTGGCGACCTCCTCCTCTTCCTCCACTGCCGCCTCCTCCTCCTGCTTTTCCTCCTCTACGCTCCCCTTTTTCTTCTTCTTCTTGGTTCTCTTCTCCGAAGGAGGTTCAGGAGTCTCCTCCTCCTCCTCCTTCTCCTCCTTCTCCTCCTCCTTCTCCTCCTCAACCGGCTGCTGTTCTTCCGTCTTTCTCTTTTTCCCCTTCTTTGTTTTCTTGGTGGCTCCTCCCACTGTGGGCGTGTCCTCCTCCAGGGGCGTGTCGTCCACAGTGGGCGTGTCTTCCATGGTGGGCGTGTCCTCCTCCAGGGGCGTGTCGTCCATAGTGGGCGTGTCTTCCACGGTGGGCGTGTCCTCCACTACCTTTTTGCTCTTCTTTTTCTTCTTCTTCTTGGGTGTCTCGGAGGTCTCTTCTCGCTGCTCCTCCTCCTCCTCCTCCTCCTCTCCGTCCGGCTGGGCGTTGACCTCTGGAGGGGTCACCGCTAGGGGTCACAGCATGTTATCAACCAATCACGTCTGTTTAGCTACAAATTGGTCGTAATCAACTTACAAACTGGTTTTAACCGACTAATAAACTGGTCTTAACTGACCAATAAACTGGTCTTAACTGACCAATAAGCTGGTCTTAACTGACTAATAAACTGGTCTTAACTGACCAATAAACTGGTCTTAACTGACCAATAAACTGGTCTTAACCGACTAATAAACTGGTCTTAACTGACCAATAAACTGGTCTTAACTGACTAATCAACTGGTGTTAACTGACTAATAAACTGGTGTTAACTGACTAATCAACTGGTCTTAACTGTCCAATAAACTGGTCTTAACTGACCAATAAACTGGTCTTAACTGACCAATAAACTGGTGTTAACTGACTGATAAATCAATCTTAACCGACTAAAACAAACGTTAGAAGTATTCCTTAGTATCCCTTCATCCAACTTCTGTTTAAGCCTCAGATTCTCCTGCTGAATCGACGGCCTGCGTTTGACCTCTGAACCCTAGCCTGCTGGGAAGGTGTCCTCCGTTACCTGTTTCAATCCCAGTGGTGGAGGTGACGGCCTGGTCCTCCGCTGCAGCGCCCCCTGCTGGCTGACAGGAGGCATGAGAGCAGGGTTATCGCGATGTTACGTCAGAATGTGCTTACGGGAACGTACCACCCAGAGGGATAAGATGTTTATAGATTTACCGACGACGTCTTGAAGAGGACAGGAAGCTACGTTACGGTCTGACCTCCAGGGTCAAGCGAGGTCAATAGTTCAGCGGTAAAACGACCGGGCCAGAGAGAACGAAGCAGGATGTTCATTGGATGCTGATTAACATCGAACGGGATTTATCGTTGCGATAAAATAATAATAAAATGCTTACACATCATGGAGCTGAACAGGATCGCACACACATGACGTGATTTCCATTTTACAAAAAGAAAACATTAATTGTATTTGCATCAAGGCCGATTTTCTACGGCTCTAGTCAGCGAATAAATCAGTTTAACCAATCACAATCAGGTATCTTTGTTACAGTCACCATGGACACTGTATTGTACTGTACTGACATGGCGGAGGCAACAGCCCATTTATACATGCATCTCAACACAGTTCATCAAGCCTTTATTCAGTGTTTATCAAGCCTTTATTCAGTGTTTATATACTGTTTATTAAATGTTTGAGGGTGTAAACGCATTAAATGATGGTCCCTACCTCAGACTCTTTGTCTGCAATAACGACTTTGTCCTTCTCCTCCTCTTCATCCTCCTCTTCCTCCTTCTCCTCCTCCTCCTTCTCCTTCTCCTCCTCCTCCTTCTCCTCCTCCAGTTCGTCAGACACAGGAGAAGGAGTCTCCTCAGGAACTGGTCAGATGAAAAGTAAGACTAATTAACTTAACACATGTATACCGCAGTATACTCTCAATATAACACATGTATACCGCAGTATACTCTCAATATAACACATGTATACCGCAGTATACTCTCAATATAACACATGTATACCGCAGTATACTCTCAATATAACACATGTATACCGCAGTATACTCTCAATATAACACATGTATACCGCAGTATACTCTCAATATAACACATGTATACCGCAGCATACTCTCAATATAACACATGTATACCGCAGTATACTCTCAATATAACACATGTATACCGCAGTATAACAATATATACAATAAGAGCATTAAGAATTCTAAATGAACGCTATTGGCTGTTTGTTACCTAGGGGAGGCGGGTCTTCACTCTCTGCCGTCTCCTCATTGGTCTCCTGAGATGTGATTGGCTGTGGAAGGACAGTTTCCTGTCATGTGAGAGAGTGTCAGCATATTATCATTAACCTTACGTGACGCTGCATTTTTCAGCCAATGAGCCAGAGAGAGGAATAGAGGGAGAGAGAGAGAGAAAGGGA
>JACYXH010000810.1:97500-157500 GCA_026745465.1 Lota lota | reverse complement strand
AAGCGCCGGAGGCGGGTCTCCAAGGCTCTGATCCACATCACCGATTGGTTCCCCACGCTGCTGGGCCTGGCCGGGGGCAACGTCAGCCAGGTTAGTCACGCCCCCCCCCCCCCTTCCCCATTCACTCAAAACCTCAGTAAATGTGTATCAATGTTTTCACATATAACTGAGGAATCTCTCTCTCTCTCTCTCTCTCTCTCTCTCTCCCCCCCCTCCCCCCTTCAGTCAGAGGGTCTGGACGGTTTCGACGTCTGGCCGACGCTCAGTGAAGGGAAGGCGTCTCCTCGCCATGAGATCCTCCACAACATCGACCCGCTGCACACGCCCCACGTCCCGGTGACCTATGACACGGGTCCCAAAGGTAACCTCCCCGAGTAGAAGAGATCCCCTAGCTCAGGTTTTTCTTTTTTCAGGGACCCACAATGGGTCATGAACCCATGGCACAACACTCTTGAGAACACCGGAACCTGTGGTCCCCAGTCCAGGGGCCAAATGTTACTTTGGGTCCTGAGGGGAAAGACTTTCAGAACAGCCCTGCTCTAGTTGATGAAAATGTCCGTCTGTACATCTGTGTTCTGAAGGTTAGAGCCTACCCAGAATGCCTCAGTGAGTTACATTCTATGACACCGTTTCTCGATCAATTAATAAGCTATTTGGTTATGAGGGAGTCGTTCATGTGTACAAGTGTTCCCACTAATCCAACGTCCTCGTCTGTGTTTCCTCCTCCAGGAACCCTGAAGCAGAGGGACCGCCTCAACGCCGCCAAGAAGAAGAAGAAGAAGAAGAAGAAGAAGGCCCCCAAACGCCTCCCCAGGCCGGGGGGCCAGTCCCGGGACATCCGGGGGTGCAAACAACCCTCCGGGAAGCACAAGACCCAGCTCCAGGGGGGCTCCAAGGCCCAGGTGTACCCCCTGCTCCGGGACTCCCCTGACGACCAGAACCGCCTGACCTCCAGACGGACGGAGAGCAAGTTCCTCCAGGGGTCCCGGTCCAGACGCCCCCCCAGGACCAAGTCCCACGCTCCCACCAAGTCACGTGCGAGCGGATACCACTACCAGGGCGACGCGCAACCGGGACCCACCCCGGCCACATCCCATAATAACACCAATACGCCTGTCACCGGGCAGCAGCCGGGTGCCACGGCAACGCTCCAGTGGTCGCAGCACATCTGGGACACCAGCGTCCAGGCAGCCATCCGGGTCGGAGACTGGAAGCTGCTGACCGGAGACCCGGGACACGGAGACTGGGTTCCTCCTCAGGTACTGAGAACCAGGATCCCCTGAACCTCTAGCTCCTCAGGATCCCCTGAACCTCTAGCTCCTCAGGATCCCCTGAACCTCTAGCTCCTCAGGTAGAGAACCAGGATCCCCTGAACCTCTAGCTCCTCAGGTAGAGAACCAGGATCCCCTGAACCTCTAGCTCCTCAGGATCCCCTGAACCTCTAGCTCCTCAGGTAGAGAACCAGGATCCCCTGAACCTCTAGCTCCTCAGGTAGAGAACCAGGATCCCCTGAACCTCTAGCTCCTCAGGTAGAGAACCAGGATCCCCTGAACCTCTAACCTCTAGCTCCTCAGGTACTGAGAACCAGGATCCCCTGAACCTCTAGCTCCTCAGGTAGAGAACC
This sequence comes from Lota lota, assembly GCA_026745465.1. Taxonomy (NCBI): domain Eukaryota; kingdom Metazoa; phylum Chordata; class Actinopteri; order Gadiformes; family Lotidae; genus Lota; species Lota lota. The sequence continues at coordinate 155,876 of JACYXH010000810.1, read as the reverse complement.
AGGATCCCCTGAACCTCTAGCTCCTCAGGTAGAGAACCAGGATCCCCTGAACCTCTAGCTCCTCAGGTAGAGAACCAGGATCCCCTGAACCTCTAACCTCTAGCTCCTCAGATAGAGAACCAGGTTCTCTGGCTGAAGCCTAGGCCCTAGACCTAGCCTGGTGCTATTACACAGGCATCTGCTGATGACTCCCATGACGCATTGCTTCATCCCCAAGTCAACACCTTAACCACACCAATACCTGAACCTAACTAGCCTTCATTCCTTTTCCCTTATACTTTTGAACCCATTGTGGGAATAACAGAAGCCTCTCATAAAAGTCTCTCATATGGTTCTGCAAAGTCTTGGAGTGCTACCATAGCAACCTAGCCTAGCTCCTATTGGACGACACCGCTTGTTATGATCGATCTCTCTCTCTCTCTCCCTCCCTCCCTCCCCCCAGATGCTGAGCAGTCTGCCTGGACCCTGGTGGACCTTGGAGCGGACCTACACCTCCTCCTCCTCCTCCTCCTCCACCTCCAAGACCGCGGGCCACCAGAACATCTGGCTGTTCAACATCAGCGGCGACCCGTACGAGCGCTGGGACGTGTCGGCCCAGCGGCCCGATGTGGTGCGGGCGCTGCTGGAGCGCCTGGCCTTCTACAACCGCACCGCCGTGCCCGTCTTCTACCCCCCCGACGACCCCCGCGCCGACCCCGCGCTGCACGGCGGCGCCTGGGTGCCCTGGGTGGAGGAGGAGGAGGGCCGCGGGGTGGAGGAGGAGCAGGAGCTGTACCGGGGCGTGTACAAGCAGCACCGCAGGAAGAAGAAGAAGACCACGATGAAGAAGAAGCAGATGAGCAAGCTGAACTCGTACGTCCTGAAGCTCAACGACCAGCTGACCTCCAGTCTGGTCTGACCTCCAGTCTGGTCTGACCTCCAGTCTGGTCTGACCACCAGTCTGGTCTGACCTCCAGTCTGGTCTGACCTCCAGTCTGGTCTGATGTCCAGTCTGGTCTGACCTCCAGTCTGGTCTGACCTCCAGTCTGGTCTGATGTCCAGTCTGGTCTGACCTCCAGTCTGGTCTGACGTCCAGTCTGGTCTGACCGCCAGTCTGGTCTGACCTCCAGTCTGGTCTGACCTCCAGTCTGGTCTGACCTCCAGTGATGAGAGGCCATCTGGCGTCCTGACCTCTGGTCCGGTCCAGATTCAATCCTCTAGTGACTGGGGTCTGAGTGACCCGGTGGCGTCTCTCCACTTGTTCTGGTGAACGAACTTCGAACTTTATTTTCAGTTGAAATGCGGCTCAAACGTTTTATGTGAATAGATGGAAAACAGAACTTGGGGGGAAAAGACAGAATGGAAGAGTTACTTCATAACTACACTGATTCAAAGTAATTCAAAGTATTTGATATACATTATATTTAGGTAATAATGATCTTTGGTGGTATGCAACGAGAGGTTTGTAACAAATTAGATCAGAGGTGAGACGAGACGTCGGACGACAGCCAATGAGAAGCACAACAGGAAGTGATGTCAGAGGAGGTGGAGTGTAAAGGCAGGGAACTTGAATGAATGAGGTTGCGCTAGTTCATTATTGCTGGATTTCACTATAGGAAACTGTTTCCACACTGCATTTTATTCACTTTATTGCCATGATTTTTCCATTGGATTTTATTCACATTCCTGTTAACTGCCACTTTACACAAGTAGCACTTTGTGACCGTTTGATAAGTTCACTGTAGCTGATCATCTTTGAATTGCTTTAAAAACCAGACCTTAACCTCAATTAGCCTTATTCAACTAGCGGCCATCTTGGTCCTGAATGTGTGATTCCACATCCACATTCAGGATCAAGATGGCCGCTAGGTGAATAAGGCCCATTGGAGCTGTGATTGGCTGTGTTGATTGTGGTGGAAATGTGAAATGTGCCTTTTGATAGCGTTTTGGTTCAGAGTGTTAAAATATACTGTACTTTTGGTAATAGATTCTTTGTCATGGACAAGGACTTTCGTTTGAGGCAACTTTTGATTCCAAATTGTTTTGTTCAACTATGTACTGGTTTTTATATTTTCACAGGCATGGTGAATTAAAATACCAAAAATATATATGTGAAAGACATAGTAGCTTCTTTTGAAAATGGATTGTTTCTAATCGAATGCAGTTTTCTAAATAAATACTTTCAAAATAAAACTTGGGTTGCAGTGAATGATTTGAGATTGGTGATGTCACACAATTTATTACAACAGGGCTTTTATATTTTATTATTTTGTATTTTATCTAAAAGAAAAGAAAGGTTTATATTTTATTTAGAGATAATAAAAAGTAAATATCAATGAAGCAATGAGAAACAAAACCCACACTTGTTATCTAAAGTTAGCGGTCTACATCTTCAGCCACCAACCTCATCCTCAAGAAACTGCTCCTCGTGATGGGACGGAATCACACCAGCAACCGCTCGTTTTAGACCTGGAATAATACATTGAAAACTGTAAAGAGACATTTAAAGTTGGAAAATAAAGTTAGACGTATTATATGAGCAGTACTGGCACTAAAAACGACATTTTGCTCTCCAACGGCTATCAAACTAAACGTCAAAACGCCAACCGACAGCGCCGCAGGGTCGCCTAGCAACGCAGCTAAGCGACTTAACATGCATGTTCCTGGGTGGCGCCACAAGATGGCAGTACATACACACATTCCGGTCTTCAGGAACAGACATCAATATCTTACCGTCTCTCAGCCACTGCTTTATGGGTATAAAACAAATGTTCCACCCATGTTATTCACAAACGGGATTTATATTTATTTCTTTATCCAGGAAAACCAGTTGGTGAACTCCAGGATTAGGGCGTTGGCTGCCACAGTGCCATTGAGCAATACCTTCTCATCCAAATCCACTTCCTAATGTGGATGTAGGTGTCCTAGACAGGATCATTTGGAAGGCAGTCATTATCTGATAAGGGGTTAGACATGGCCAAGTTTGGGAATCAAGTTAGATGATTCATGTTATTCCATTCGTGTGAAGTTGATCTAAACTTCTCCATGAGCAAAAAACGATAAACACAAATGCTTCATGGCGAAACACATTTTGTAGATGAATAGATTAGTAGTTATTGCGACACCACTCTTCAGTGTCAGATTGTGTGGCGTTGTAAACATCTGACTAGTGCAATAACATGAAGGGCAATCAGCTGTACCGACGAAAACAACGACCTGGATCTTTCATTTCATTTGAGCGAGAAACTAAGAAGGCCTGCTGCTGGTGTTCTGGGTGGTGTGAGGCGTAGCTATAGAGGTGGAGGAGCCAGAGAAAGTCAAAGCACACGTTTCTTAGTTCAGAACCAAACTCTTCACAGAAGAGCGGGCGTGGGAGTTTTTATTGAATCTTTTTTCCAAAGGCACCAGATCCCACTAGCGTCCGATCAGCCTTCAGAGACATCGAAAAGCAAGGAAAAATAATCGGTTTGTTCACTTTTTTTTGTTGTTTCACTTAATACATTTGTTTATTTCATTTTGTATTACGTCAAAACTGGAATGATGATTAATGTCGAGACAAGTACTGTGATTTTTCTCCCTTCAATATTTTTTTTTTTTTAGATTGACAAGTGACAAAAGAGTGACTTTTTTTTGAGCAGTTAACGTACAACCATAACAAAACATTTCTTACAAAAATATATTTTTCACAAAATGAGGTGGATGTGAACGGTGGGCTTATCCTTGAGGGTCAAAAAGTGCCAACTGGCACAAACCAGAAACAAAACCAAAATCATACAAAACAAGCAGCATCAATAAAAAAAGAAATCTAAATAAATGAATCATAGTGCTTAGATACGTCAGAAGCAGCTAAGTCTTCAGGGAACCAGACTTATTTTCCCAACGTTTTGTTACTCGTCTCTGGAATAATTTACGAATGGAAGAGCTTGTGTGGGAAACCGATTAAACCAACTGCCAAACTTCACGCCACAGATGGACTGTTCCATTACGGTGCACGCGGGCGCGCGGGGGGGCCCTTCCATCACTCGGAACCTTGATAAATGCAACGTCGTCACTGATTCAACACGAACACACCCGACAGACCGGAGACATGGAGCGTTCCTTCCCCTCACGACATACAACACTAGCGCAGAGAGCGCGAGAGACAGGATACATCTAGTGCTAAACACAGACGGCACGAAGGCCCCGCTTACAGGACAACCGAAGAAAGAACAAACGCCTCGCCAACACAGCACAATAAATACAACAGACTGTTGTGGCACACACACAGACGCGCACACACACACACACGCACACACATGCAGACGCACACACGCAGACGCGCACACACACGCACAGATGCACACAGACGCACGCAAACGCACAGACACGCACACAGACGCACGCGCACACACACACACACGCAGACGCACGCACATGCAGACGCACACACGCATTTTCTACAAGACGCGCGCACAGACGCACAGATGCACAGACGCACACAGACGCACGCGCACACACGCGGACGCACACAGATGCACGCAGACGCACACACACACGCAGACGCGCACGTTGCAGTTGAATGAATTTTCTTTTTCCGATTTGATATTTGTTCTTCCACTGCCATCCCGAGTGCAAACCTCACAGATGAACAGTTCTGTGTTCAAGTAATGTTATATACAAGAGGGGGGAGGGGGGCTTTACAAATATGCATTTCTGTACATATCGTCTCCATGGACATAATTTACACACATCCATCTCTTATCAACAGTAACCAAATTGGGAAGGGGGGGGGGGGGGGGGGGGGGGGGGGGAACAAAAAAACATACCAGAGGAGCATTGCAATTAAGTCCCGAAACGGTTGCCGCGGCGACGGCGTGTGTGTGTGTGTGTCTGTGCGTGCGTGACCCCCCCAGCAGCCTGGACTCTTGGCTCTTAAAGGCGCAGTGCATCTCCAGGGCCAACGAGGAAGAGAGTGGAGCTGAGGTGGGTGTGGCCTGGGGAGGCGGGGCTACGTGACCTCCATGGCCACCGTGTTCTCTGATAGGCTGCTCAGCGCTGGCTGGTCTTGATCGTGGTTCTCCCTGAAGACCAAACGCAGGACAGATGGTCAGCAAGTTACACCCAAACTAGCTTGTAAGTCACTTTAACGACAAGCAAGTACTAATGCCAAGGTAGCGTCATCGCAAGCTAGCTCACATACCCAAGCTAGCTCACATACCCAAGCTAGCTCACATACCCAAGTATTTCTTTATTATCATAGCTAGCTTCTTATCGCAAAAAGGCTTCAAACCCCAAGCTGGTTCCCCAGACACCCCCCTGCTCCGGTCCTACCTGGGCACTATGTCCATGGGCGAGGGCGAGGTGGCGGGGACCTTGTTCTTCTGACAGTTAGCGGCGGCGGCGGCAGCTAACTTTAAGGCCGACGTGGTCACGGCGGTGCTTAGTGTCCGGGGGGCGTGGCCATGGGGCCGCTTGGCGTTGGGCAGCGCCAGGCGGAGACTGTTGTTGTTGTTGCCTAGCAGCACCTGAGTGGTTGCCGTGGTAGCGGTGGGCACGACGCTGTGGCCGGTGCCGTTGTTATTGGAGCTGGGGGCGGAGTTTAGGGCGGTGCCGGGGTGGAGGAAGGCGGGGCTTGTGGCGGTGGTGGAGGGAGGGGCGGGGGACGCTGTGCTCTGGAGGACCAGACCCTTGAAGACACCTGGATGTTGAGGTAGGGGAGGGTGAGGGAGGGGAGGGTGGACGGTGAGGGAGGGGAGGGTGGAGAGTGAGGGTGGGGTAGGGGAGGGTGAAGGTTGAGGTAGGGGAGGGTGAGGGAGGGGAGGGTGGATGTTGAGGTAGGGGAGGGTGGAGGGTGAGGGAGGGGAGGGTGGAGGGTGAGGGAGGGGAGGGTGGAGGGTGAGGGAGGGAGGGGAGGGTGGATGTTGAGGTAGGGGAGGGTGGACGTTGAGGTAGGGGAGGGTAGAGGGTGAGGTAGGGGAGGGTGGAGGGTGAGGGAGGGGAGGGTGGATGTTGAGGTAGGGGAGGGTGGAGGGTGAGGTAGGGGAGGGTGGAGGGTGAGGGAGGGTGGATGTTGAGGTAGGGGAGGGTGGACGTTGAGGTAGGGGAGGGTAGAGGGTGAGGTAGGGGAGGGTGGAGGGTGAGGTAGGGGAGGGTGGAGGGTGAGGGAGGGTGGATGTTGAGGTAGGGGAGGGTGGACGTTGAGGTAGGGGAGGGTAGAGGGTGAGGTAGGGGAGGGTGGAGGGTGAGGGAGGGGCGGGTGAGGTAGAGGGCGGGAGGTGGGTGAGGAGATGGGGGAACGAGAGGTTGGTAATTAGCAAACCATTAGCACACAAACTGTTGGTCAGTAGGCCTACGGACGGTCGGTGAACTACGTCAGCGTCCCCCGGGTCTGGGGAGACGCCTCGTCAGAACCCCAGACGTCTCTCAGGGTTTTAATCCCCTTTCTTTATGGACGCATGTTTGACGCCTTCGGTGTCAAAAGGCACAAACCTTCACTGCAGTCCGCAGCCCAGAGACGGCTTGTTAGCGTTTAGCGTTTTAACCGCTAACAAGCCAAGAGTCGGTCAGTCTCCGTTCTTCTGGTAGGCCAGAGGCTTCGTTTCAAGGTCAGGGAGCTCTGGTCGTCACGGTTACCTGAGGGAGGCAGGACGCCGTTGACTCCGCCCCCCGGGGGCGTGTCCTCCTTAGACTTGAAGGCGAGCAGCTGCTCGCTGGTCAGCAGCGCCGAGGCCGCCAGCTGGGCGCTTGCTACGTCCAACGTCTTGGAGACCAGGCCCTGGGGGCGAGAGACCACACCGTACACAGGGTGGGGGGAGGGAGGGAGAGGGGGGAGAGGGGGGAGAGAGAGAGAGCGAGAGAGAGATTGGTGGTGGTTAGAATGACAAGATAAGAAAGAAAGAGCGAACGAACGACTGAGACAAGAGAAAAAAGACGAGGGGAGCGAGGGTGGTCCGGACTCACGGGGGCGCTGTTGGCAGTGGTGCTGCTGTGCGTTTGCTGCTCCAGCTGTTGCTTCTGCATGAGGGCCAGCTGGTCCTGGTGGTGCTGGTACTGTTCTGCGGTTAACACTGGAGCACACACAGACACACACACCGTCAAGACACACACACACACACACACAGTCCTCTGCAAGACACAAACTAGCTATCCACATCTGAACTAGTTAGCAGTCCATCGGCAAACCTAGACATCGCTAGGTATGCTAATGGCCTGCTAGCTAGTTTCTACCAGCTAGCGCTACGCCCAAACTGGCTAGCATTGCTCCGCCAGACCCAACAGTCTCCACTTTAGCGGTAGAGCGTCTTAACAGAACACGACCAGAACCCAGAGTAGCTTCTGTAGAAGCCGGCCCTGCTAGTACTCACCCACGACGGGCGGGGGGGCCCTGCAGCCAGGGGCCGCGGGGCCCCCCAGGGAGGAACCGGCCGGGCCGGGCCGCCTCAGGCCCCTGCTGAGGCGTCTGAAGAGGGGGTGGGCGTCGGCCAGCGCGTGCGGCGGTAGTGTTCGAGGGCGGAAGTGGCGCCAGCGAAACGCCTTAATGTTCAACAGTAGATGACTGAGGTCTGAGGAGCAGCGCGAGGAGGAGGAGGAGGAGCAGGAGGAGGAGCAGGCGGGGGTCAAGGTGGAGGCGCTCCTCTGGTCCGAGGTATTCGTGTCTGAGGTACTGGAGAGTTTGTCTGTGAGGGCCGAAGGCGGAGGAAGGAGGCGAGGAGGAGACCGGGAGGGAGGGAGCCGGAGTGTCTCCGGGTCCAGATTGAGGAACACGTTGTCGTAGTCCGTGTGAGCCCGGTCCAACAGAACCCTGGAACACAGGACCGGGTCAGTACAGTGGCACCACGGTGGGACTACGGTGGTCCACAAGAGGGGGTCGTCTTACCTGCCGCCCCGGCCCATCCTCCTGCGGGCCAGGCCCAGGCAGCGCCGGGGGATGGTGAGGGTGGTGAGGCTGTAGCGGTAGCGGCCGTCCTCCGCCCCACCCTCCGACGGCTCCGTCCACGGCCAGCACCCCACCCGCTCCTGGAGGGACTGGGAGGACAGAGACCAGGATGAACACCTTGGACCAGGTCTGAACACCTTGGACCAGGTCTGACCCAGGATCAACACCTTGGACCAGGTCTGACCCAGGATGAACACCTTGGACCAGGTCTGAACACCTTGGACCAGGTCTGACCCAGGATGAACACCTTGGACCAGGTCTGAACACCTTGGACCAGGTCTGACCCAGGATCAACACCTTGGACCAGGTCTGACCCAGGATGAACACCTTGGACCAGGTCTGAACACCTTGGACCAGGTCTGACCCAGGATCAACACCTTGGACCAGGTCTGAACACCTTGGACCAGGTCTGACCCAGGATGAACACCTTGGACCAGGTCTGAACACCTTGGACCAGGTCTGACCCAGGATCAACACCTTGGACCAGGTCTGACCCAGGATCAACACCTTGGACCAGGTCTGACCCAGGATAAACACCTTGGCCCAGGTCTGACCCGGGATCGCAGTGCCACACAAACAAAGTTTGATTTGAAGTGACAAGGTGCCGTTGCCGTGGTTACCGTGTTGTAGTGGCAGCCTGCTTTCCTGCGGAAGGCGTAGACACCGTCGGGGTCGTTCTCCTCCTCCGCCTCCGAGGACCCAGAGTGCAGCTGGAGACACAGAGGTCAGAGGTCACACAGGGGGGGAGAGGAGGAATGTCTTCCACTGTGAGTGAGTGAGTGTATTTGGGGTGAGTGAGAAAGTGTGGGTGAGGAAGAGTGTAAGTGAGTGAGTGTATTTGGGGTGAGTGAGAGAGAGTATTTGGGGTGAGTGAGTGAGTGTATTTGGGGTGAGTGAGAGAGAGTATTTGGGGTGAGTGAGAGAGAGTATTTGGGGTGAGTGAGAGAGAGTATTTGGGGGGAGTGTACCTGGGCGTACGGCTCTTCGTCTGAGCTGGGGAAGTCGTACTGGTTGAGGTCCTTGGCGTTGAAGAGGGCGGGGCCGGGGTGATGGGGGAGGCCGGGCGCCACGGCAACCACCTTCTGCTTCTTCTCATACTTCCTCTTCTGGCGCGGTACCTCCGCCTTCTCAGGCTACACACACACACACACACACACACACACACACACACACACACACACACACACACACACACACACACACACACACACACACACACACACACACACACACACACACACACACACACACACACACACACACACACACACACACACACACACACACACACACACACACACACACGATTTAGAGCCTGGAAACTAAAGTCAAAGCAACGGTCTGAGCAGTACAGACTAGCTGGCCTGAACACGCAGGACATGAAATGGAAAAAGGAAATTCACAATCACATCTTTCCCGGGCCTGAATCGTTTTTCCTTTTCCTTTTCCACAGCGTTATTTCTTCAACGCTAAAGGCAAAGCGACACTATAGCTAATCACTAATCACACAGCCACTAGTGTGTGTGTCAATAGAAACAAACATGGCCGCCTGTTCTGCTCATCTCTGCATTTGCAGCCCGTCATTAGCAGCAGGTAGACCCTGGAAGAGTCCGGGGTTGGCTCTCACCTTGGACTTGTAGTCCTTGAGGTCCAGGTGGTCCGGGTGGCGGTACTGGTTGACGATGGGGACGAGGGGGATGATCTGGGGCTTGACCAGGGCCTGCTGGGCCAGAACCTCTGCCATCACCTCCCCGCTGTAGTCCGACATCACGTTCCTGGAGACGCCACGCGCGTTAGGAGACAACGTTAGAAGGGGAGCTAGGAAGAGGAGGAGCTAGGAAGAGGAGGAGCTAGGAGGAGGAGAGGAGCTAGGAGGAGGAGAGGAGCTAGGAGAGAAGCTAGGAGGAGGAGAGGAGCTAGGAGAAAAGCTAGGAGGAGGAGAGGAACTAGGAGAGAAGCTAGGAGGAGGAGAGGAACTAGGAGAGAAGCTAGGAGGAGGAGAGGAGCTAGGAGAGAAGCTAGGAGGAGGAGAGCTTAATGGGAGCTGGGAGGAGGAGAGGAGCTAGGAGGAGGAGAGCTAGGAGGAGGTAAGCTTTAGGAAGAGAAGAGGAGCTAAGAGGAGGAGAGGAGCTAGGAGGTGAGCTTGAGGAAGAGGAGCACTAGGAGGCTGTGGGCCAGGCTCCTCTCCATGGGGAGTCCTACCTCTTCTCGAAGATCTCCAGGGTGAGGTGGAGTAGCTCCCTCTTGCTCTTCTCCCTCCTCTTGATCATCTCCAGGATGGTGACGGCTCGGCTCAGGTCTCTCCTCAGCTTCAGCATCTTCTCGTACGACGCCTCGTCGTTCTTACGGTTCTGAGGAGAACAGACACGTTTAGCGTCACTATGACAACACTTAAATATTATATAGCACAGCGCTTCTTCAACCATAACATACTACAACGTTTAGCATCACTATGACAACACTTATATATTATATAGCACAGCGCTTCTTCAACCATAACATACTACAACGTTTAGCATCACTATGACAACACATATATTATATAGCACAGCGCTTCTTCAACCATAACATACTACAACGTTTAGCATCACTATGACAACACTTATGTATTATATAGCACAGCGCTTCTTACACCATACCATACTACAACGTTTAGCATCACTATGACAACACTTATGTATTATATAGCACAGCGCTTCTTACACCATACCATACTACAACGTTTAGCATCACTATGACAACACTTATGTATTATATAGCACAGCGCTTCTTACACCATAACATACTACAACGTTTAGCATCACTATGACAACACTTATGTATTATATAGCACAGCGCTTCTTACACCATAACATACTACAACGTTTAGCATCACTATGACAACACTTATGTATTATATAGCACAGCGCTTCTTACACCATAACATACTACAACGTTTAGCATCACTATGACAACACTTATGTATTATATAGCACAGCTCTTCATAAACACACCACAACATCTGCTATCACTATTAAAACACTTATTATATACCTAACATAACACCACATTTAGTATAATTACAACATATTACTACAACACTTATTATATATTATATACCACATTCAACATCTCATAGATCACTACGATCAAAAATGTGAATGTCTCGTTACGTTATATATAATATATATATGACCTGTTTGATCACCAATCAATTGTTATCGATAAAATGTTTAATATATGGATGAAATAGGAATCATTCCCCAGCCAACTCTAATAAAGTGAAATTCTCATTTTGGCCACTTGGTGGCGTAATCGGTCAAAAAAAAAAAAGGAAGTAGAAAACCAAGATACTAAAAGACTTTCGGTATCGAGATGAGGGCTAAGAAGCCGAACGTGGGCCCCCCCCTCCCCGTTCCCCAGCAGAGGGACCACGAGCTTCATCGTTCTTTAAGGACGTCGAGGCTCACCTTGCGGGTCTGCATCTTCTCGGTCCTCCTCCTGAAGGCCACGTAAGGGTCGCTGGTGCTGGAGCCGTCCCTCTTCTCCTGCTTGACCACGGCCAGCAGGCAGCCCGCCCTGCCCACCTTCCTCTTGCGGCTCCAGTAGTCGAACACCTCCTGGATCAGCTCGTCGTCCTCCTTCAGGAGGAGCTTGGCCTCGGGCAGGCTCACCAGCTGGGGAGGAGAGGAACCAGCACCAGGTTTAGAAGGTCTGATCTAACAGAGGAACCAGGTTTAGAAGGTCTGGTCTAACAGAGGAACCAGGTTTAGAAGGTCTGGTCTAACAGAGGAACCAGCACCAGGTTTAGAAGGTCTGGTCTAACAGAGGAACCAGGTTTAGAAGGTCTGGTCTAACAGAGGAACCAGCACCAGGTTTAGAAGGTCTGGTCTAACAGAGGAACCAGCACCAGGTTTAGAAGGTCTGGTCTAACAGAGGAACCAGGTTTAGAAGGTCTGGTCTAACAGAGGAACCAGCACCAGGTTTAGAAGGTCTGGTCTAACAGAGGAACCAGCACCAGGTTTAGAAGGTCTGGTCTAACAGAGGAACCAGGTTTAGAAGGTCTGGTCTAACAGAGGAACCAGCACCAGGTTTAGAAGGTCTGGTCTAACAGAGGAACCAGGTTTAGAAGGTCTGGTCTAACAGAGGAACCAGCACCAGGTTTAGAAGGTCTGGTCTAACAGAGGAACCAGGTTTAGAAGGTCTGGTCTAACAGAGGAACCAGCACCAGGTTTAGAAGGTCTGGTCTAACAGAGGAACCAGGTTTAGAAGGTCTGGTCTCACTGAGGAACCAGGTTTAGAAGGTCTGGTCTAACAGAGGAACCAGCACCAGGTTTAGAAGGTCTGGTCTCACTGAGGAACCAGGTTTAGAAGGTCTGGTCTAACAGAGGAACCAGGTTTAGAAGGTCTGGTCTCACTGAGGAACCAGGTTTAGAAGGTCTGGTCTAACAGAGGAACCAGCACCAGGTTTAGAAGGTCTGGCCTAACTCAGGAGAACAATCCATCAGGTTTATAAAGACCGATCCAACTATTGATTAGTGTAATGACATGTTGATGTGATTAGTTTGATCTTTGTGAAATGGCATTCATAGAAATCTATGTAGAGAAACGCAGGTGAAAAATGGACTTCACAGAGTGATCTGTTTAAATAGTTTGAGAGCCAATTCTATGGATTGAATCAGACTGTCAGTATCTGTAAAACAGTTCTGATTGGATCAATCAGAGCAGGACAATTTGATGAGAACAGGTCCGACACACAAACTGACATGTTGAAGAAAGTCGAAAGAGAAAAGGGGGGGGGGGGGGTGAAAGGGCAAGATGAAATGAAAACAAGAATTTGAAGAGACTGAGAGACAGAGTGAAGATGGGAGACGGAGGTGAGACGGGCGTGGCCAACCTGCTGTCCACTGCCCTTCTCCAGCCGGTCCAGCATCTCCTCAAACTGGTGGAAGCTGATCTCCATCTTCTTCTTCAGCTTGACCACGAAGGCCTCGTCGTCCGAGTCCAGGTCGTAGTCGGGCTGCTCCGTGTCCAGGCTGAAAGCTGAGGAGGAGGAGGAGGAGGAGGAGGGAGTTAGAGTCCTGCTTCAAACCAGGGCCAGTAAACCCACTGAGCTCTTTGGGTGTTGGGATTCCTCAGGAGCTCAGGTATACGGTGAACATCGACCGCGCCACCTTTAGACGTGTATCCACTCGCTGTGATGCGGACGCTTTGACGTTAGCCATCCCTTAGCTTAGCCACCGCGTTTGCCCTTTCAAAGCGGAGGGACTACAGAACATTTATGAATGCCAACAGATGTTAGGATTGAACTTCGGCAGCAGCTGTACTCTCTGTCAGACTCTCGCTTAATAATCGTTGGAGGCGGTTCAACATTCATGCAGACTGAAGTAATCAATTTTAAAATGAATCTATTTTATTATGGACCAGAACCAGGTGCCTCACACACACAATCTCATATTGACCAAATATGGCTTTGTGCAAACAAAACATCACAAGACATGAATGATGATCTTTGGGTGTGGAACAACAATCCCGGTTGGAGGGGAAAGGTCACGCTCAGCTCCAACACAGGAGAGTTCTGCTTCAGACGTCTCTCTCTCTCTCTCTCTCTCTCTCTCTCTCTCTCTCTCTCTCTCTCTCTCTCTCTCTCTCTCTCTCTCTCTCTCTCTCTCTCTCTCTCTCTCTCTCTCTCTCTCTCTCTCTCTCTCTCTCTCTCTCTCTCTCTCTCTCTCTCTCTCTCTCTCTCTCTCTCTCTCTCTCTCTCTCTCTCTCTCTCTCTCTCTCTCTCTCTCTCTCTCTCTCTCTCTCTCTCTCTCTCTCTCTCTCTCTCTCTCTCTCTCTCTCTCTCTCTCTCTCTCTCTCTCTCTCTCTTCTCTCTCTCTCTCTCTCTCTCTCTCTCTCTCTCTCTCTCTCTCTCTCTCTCTCTCTCTCTCTCTCTCTCTCTCTCTCTCTCTCTCTCTCTCTCTCTCTCTCTCTCTCTCTCTCTCTCTCTCTCTCTCTCTCTCTCTCTCTCTCGTCAGCATTTAATTCTCTGTTTGGGCTGAAGGGCAGCTGGGACTTCACTACACAAGAAGAGCAGGATGAGAAAATGAAGAGGCGTTTCGGACCAGTGCACAGACCCCAGTCACCCCACTTTGGGCCAAGCAAGGGACGGCTCCCTCCACCCAGTGTGGGACCAGTGCGTCCCTCATGTATTTATCGTCTGCTTCCCCTCATAACATCTCCCGTCTCTCCTCCTCCCTCTCATCCCTCCCTCCCTTCCCTCCCTCCCTCCCTCCCTCCCCCCCCCCCCCCCCCCCCCACCCACCCACCCACCCACCCACCCACCCCCCAGTTCAAATCATCACACATCAACGTGCTAATTCACCATCTCGTTTCCTGTGTGTCTTTAATTACATCTGACTTAATGGGCTCTTCTGAACAAACAGGAGGCCGTGGAGGGAGACAGTCCTCTACGCCCGTACACATGCAGCTTTAGGACTAGCCTAGCGGTCCAATATTTATGAAACCAGTCACAGTTAAACATCGACATTCGTTTGGCGGGTAGAGATGGGCACAGTGTGTTTTGGTTTTTGGTCGACCGTTTCGGTTCCAATTTTAAGTGGTTGCATCTTTCGCTTCCTATTAAGGGATGACAATATCACACGGTTCACTTAGCGTTTTGTACTTAATCCTCCATAATAAAAAACAAAAAACATCGAAAACATTAAACCAAGTATCCTACTGCGGCAGAGAACAATAATTATAAAGCAAATCAGCATGTCGCCCTTTTCTAATGAGTCACAACTTGTGCTCCAGCTTCTTACAGCAAGTCAGCCAACCTGACCTGAGCCTGCTCAGGAGAACGTGGGGAGTTGGCGTTCAGTCGGCATGACTCACTCAGTTACAATACATCGCCATCCATGTCCATCGTTCGCGTAGCGCCACGTTATCTTAGCAAGCATGCAGTGCCCTCCCTGTCTAGCCATCGTTCGTGTAGCACCACGTTATCTTGGCTTAGCGAACATATAGGCCCTCCCGGCCTAGCATAGTGGTTGTGGTTGTGGGCTGCGGTGCGGCGATGGACGTGGAGGTTCAACCGCTCCCTGGTTTCAATGACTTCAACGTGGTATACATTTTTTGGAAAGGAGATTAGGATCCACATTCGGTTCTACACGGTGCCAACAAGATTGGAATTTGGGTGCCGATCCCAACAGAACCGCTAGTAGCCGATACCAGAAGAACTGAATGAGGACTTTAACTCTCAATACAGATATTATGTACTTATGTAAATAATATCTTAACACGCGCACACGCGCATTGAGCAGAATACACAACTCAGTCCTCAACAACCTCTTCACAACACAAGGCTGTCTTAAGCTAACAAGAACACAGGGGCAACACAACAGAGGAAGAGAATAAACACAACAACACAAGAAGACATAACACGGGGAATAAACACAACACATAACACACAGAGAATAAACACAACACAAGACATAACACAAAGAATAAACACAACACAAGACATAACATGAAGAGCATAAACACAACACATAACACGGGGAATAAACACAACACAAGACATAACACAGAATAAACACAACACAAGACATCACACAAAGAGAATAAACACGACACAAGACATAACACAGAATAAACACAACACAAGACATCACACAAAGAGAATAAACAACACAAGACATAAAGAATAAACACAACACAAGACATCACACAAAGAGAATAAACACAAGACAAGACATAACACAAAGAGAATAAACACAAGACAAGACATAACACAAAGAATAAACACAAGACCAGACATAACACAAAGAGAATAAACACAAGACCAGACATAACACAAGAGAATAAACACAAGACCAGACATAACACAAAGAATAAACACAACACAAGACATAACAAAAAGAATAAACACAACACAAGACATCACACAAAGAGAATAAACACAACACAAGACATCACACAAAGAGAATAAACACAACACAAGACATCACACAAAGAGAATAAACACCAGACATCACACAAAGAGAATAAACACAAGACATAACACAAAGAATAAACACAACACAAGACATAACACAAAGAGAATAAACACAAGACATAACACAAAGAATAAACACAACACAAGACATAACACAAAGAATAAACACAACACATAACACAAAGAGAATAAACACAACACAAGACATAACACAAAGAATAAACACAACACATAACACAAAGAATAAACAACACAAGACACAACACAAAGAGAATAAACACAATAAAACACAAGAAGACACAAGATGAAGAGCATAAACAACAATAAAACAAGATGGAGAATAAACACCAATAACATGCAGAGAAGAAGAAAGAAAAACCACTGCATTCATCTCTCCATTAAATGAGTCTCCTGAAGGGTTCATAGCTGCCCTGTTCCTGTGGCACTACCATCCTCTCAGTCAGCGGCATTTCAGCTGAGACTTCAACTTTGTGCCCCATACCTTCTCTCCAGTAAAAGGACTAAACCACCTTACTGTTAGGACCAGTAACCCTGACCCTACTCCATCTAGTCATTTCAGAAGACCACTTCTAAGAAAGGTTTTTCAAGCACGTCCTTAATGAGCAGGTATGCTTACAGGTAGACTCCAGGCATCGAACCCAGAACCTTTCGGCTGGGATCGATAACACACACACACACACACACACACACACACACACACACACACACACACACACACACACACACACACACACACACACACACACACACACACACACACACACACACACACACACACACACACACGTTAACTATAACCTCTAACAACGTTTAGTCTTCTGCTTTATCCTGAGCCAAACAAGACAGAAGTCCTATAAAGAACACATAACAGCCACATGACACTAAGTGAAACAAAACAGCCCTCTATTAAGATACACCACTACAACACCCTCCCAGCACACCTCTTCAGCAGGGTCCACTGCAACCAGCCCCTGATCCGTTTGGTTTTTCAAAGTAAAAGCCAGCCAAGCCAACGGTAGAGAGAGAGAGCTAGTCTCAACTAAAAACAGAAGCTTGATCCATTACTCTTCAGGTCAGCTCTGACCCAAATGGGCTTTAGAACAGTGTAACGTGACCTCACACACACGGAGGTCACTTCACCGTTTCTGTTCACTAGTAGCCATCCCGCCACAATCATCCAAAAGACTTTGCTACATGCAGGCGGTATTTGTTATGAGCAAAAACAATGTCCTCGTCCATCATCATCATGATGACCATCATGATGATGATGAGGGCCCCTACTATGTAGATGATGGGGGCCCCTACTATGTAGATGATGAGGGCCTCTACTATGTAGATGATGAGGGCCCCTACTATGTAGATGAGGGCCTCTACTATGTAGATGATGAGGGCCTCTACTATGTAGATGATGAGGGCCCCTACTATGTATATGATGATGAGGGCCCCTACTATGTAGATGATGATGAGGGCCCCTACTATGTAGATGATGAGGGCCCCTACTATGTATATGATGATGAGGGCCCCTACTATGTAGATGAGGGCCTCTACTATGTAGATGATGAGGGCCTCTACTATGTAGATGATGAGGGCCCCTACTATGTATATGATGATGAGGGCCCCTACTATGTAGACAACGAGGGCCTCTACTCACGCTGTATGTGAATGAGCTGCTTTGGCATGTTGAAGTCCCCGGGGTAGAAGGATTCATAGTAGGCGATGTTGCTCTCCGCCTCGGGCACGGGGATGACCATGTTGTCCCTCTTCTCTCCGTACACCTGCTGCGCCGAGATGGCCCGCTGGAGGTGGTGCTCCTGGGGAACCAGAGGGGGAACCGGGTCACACAGGGCGGTCTGCTGGCCAGAAGAACCTCTCAAAACGGCAGGGCCGTGCACTTTGATACTCCCAGTTAACGAGCGATAACCCCGCATTCAAGCAACTTCATATTTCCTGACACACATTTGCTTTTGTATTGTTACTTCCATTTTATGTATTTGAGTCTCAAATGGCCTCGCATGCCCACATTATACAACAGCCCCAGGGGTTAGGGTTTACAACTCTCCGAACCCCGAGTGACGAAGCATTGAACCCAGGTCACTAGGTGCTGAGCACAGACTGTAAAGAGATCCCTGGTGCAGGTGTACGACGCATGAAGCCATCAAAGAGCCCCGTCAATCAACCACGGCAGGTGCACATGATGAGGCCAGCTGCTAGGCGCAGGATGAGCTAGGCGCTACAGCCAGAGCCCTGGGCTCATCTGGGCTGAACGGACAACAGCGTCGCTGTTGTCTGACGTCAAGCGGCGTAGCGCAACCTGCGACACATCCCGCCGTTTACCAAACGGTGGTTTACTTCAGTTTATGAATGTGAGGTGAAAGCAATGCAGTCCAGCTAGCTGCCCTTAGCACTTGCTGAAGTACTTCACATGCAGACACACATTCTGAACCAACGAACGTACGCCAACGTGACGGAGCGGAAGAGAACGCATTTCACGGTGCTTAAATGTCTGGTATTAAGAGCAATTATCAACCAAGGTTGCCAATAGGTGCACGGTTTGACAGGAGGGTCCACCCAATGACTTACAACACAAAATGATTCGAACACAACATACGGATTTACAACCGCAGCATACATGTACAATCATTTGTTATGGGGGGTGGGGGCAAGATATGAACCACAGAATCACGACCGGAGAGAGCAGACATCTCCTAGGATGTTTGTCATGGTGACATCATTTACAAGCGCCGTTTCGGTCCTGAAAGGTTAATTCGATGACACCGGCTCAGGGATCCGTTATGCAAGTCCGACCCGTGATTTTAAAACGAGCGCATCAATGGTGTCAGGAATCATGCTAGCTTTGCGTTAGCAGCCGTCCGATTGCCCATGAATCGTTTTACACAAGATTTGGGTGCCATGACCTGAAATGAATTTAATGGATCATTTTAATTTCATTGCTTGACCCCCATTAAACGGACACACAAACCTGTCACACTTATCCGTGCTTTACTGGGGCTCAGCTTAGAATAGAAGTACACACTTGGCATTTTTTTATTACCACCGGCTTTATGAAATATTCCATTTACAGAGGAGGTAAACAAACCCAGACACGGATGATTCAGGATAAACGGTCACATTTATAGCAATGATTTATTTTCTGCTGGTGAAAGCAACAGGACAGTCAAATTATCTTTAATAACGTTTTTGGCAATGTAGCAATTTATGACGGAGCAAAGGGGAACCAATAGAAAACCCTGACAGCACGACAGGGAGCCAATAGAAAACCTTGACAGCATGGTAGAGAACCAATAGAAACCCTGACAGCACGACAGGGAACCAATAGAAAACCCTGACAGCATGGTAGAGAACCAATACGAAACCCTGACAGCATGGTAGAGAGCCAATAGGAAACCCTGACAGCATGGTAGAGAACCAATAGGAAACCCTGACAGCATGGTAGAGAACCAATAGGAAACCCTGACAGCATGGTAGAGAACCAATAGGAAACCCTGACAGCACGACAGGGAGCCAATAGAAAACCCTGACAGCTTGGTAGAGAACCAATAGGAAACCCTGACAGCATGGTAGAGAGCCAATAGGAAACCCTGATAGCATGGTAGAGAACCAATAGGAAACCCTGACAGCATGGTAGAGAACCTATCGAGGATTCGGGGTACCATAACACTTTTTCTCAGCACATCCACAATGCTGGCCGTCTGCTATAAACATCCAACCAGAGAGTAGGCTCCCTTTGGCTAGATTACCCCAAATATGCAACCCGGGATCAGTGAGAAAATAACATCCTTCAGAACCATTTTTTAGTAGCCAAGCATGCCTTTACACAGATTTATGTACACTATATTTATGTACACATGCTGAAGGATATTACAGTTTATTGCACAACTGCAATTGACTCTGTATTTCTGTTGTGAATCTACCACCACCTGCATCCTCAGGGTCAAACTTTTACTGTGAAATGTTGTCTTATTACCTCCCAGAGGGGACAAACTACCAGCCAAGCAATATCTAACCCTTTTTTCTCTGCCAAATGTTACCGCCATTGGCTAGTGGCAGGTGTTCATTTTGGACCCTGCACACGCACCATTTTTTATTCCCACAAGAGCATCCCCAGGTCCTGCCAGACCTGTGTGACTGGGTGGGGGTGGTAAGCTAGCCTGTAGCCGGGAGAGCTAGGAGGCTAAATCAGGCCTCATCAGCTGCTGCTGTAGTAGCCCAGATCTGGGCAGCCTGCCCACGGACCGCACTGTGTCATGGGAGAGTGCTGCTGTCTTATTCAGCACATCTCTGGAGCACTCATGGTTTCCCCCCCCCCTGCCAGACAGCAGGAGAGGAGAGGAGAAGAGAAGAGAAGAGAAGAGAAGAGAAGAGAAGAGAAGAGAAGAGAAGAGAAGAGAAGAGAAGAGAAGGGAAGGGAAGAGAAGAGAAGAGAAGAGAAGAGAAGAGAAGAGAAGAGAAGAGAAGAGAAGAGAAGAGAAGAGAAGAGAAGAGAAGAGAAGAGAAGAGAAGAGAAGAGAAGAGAAGAGAAGAGAAGAGAAGATAGTAGACAGAACTCCTCTGTATGAATCTGTTCAGGCATCCCACTGCTTGCTCAAAACAAATGCATGTGACAAGCAGGTCCATGACATGCAAATGATGGAGTTCACTACGGAAGTTCAGTTTTCCAAAGGTTCCCACGGGGGTCTTCAGCCTCAGAGTCAGTAGTCATTCGTCAAAGCGTTTTGTCATGAAGAGAACAATCCACTACCTAGTAGGAAACCTTAAAACAAAGGGTGCAGCACTGGAAAGAGATTCAGTATTCCATTACAAAGACTCAGTCTGCCTGTTCTCAGACTGCAGGAGAACAGGCATCCCACGAAACAGCTGTCAAACTTCTACACCGAAAAGCTTCAGGGAACAAGAGATTATGCATAGGTAACAGCACACGGATCTACCTTCAGTCACTAGAAGGGTGACTAGCCACTGGATAAGGGAGCCTATCACAGCCCCATTATGCTTATTCACCTGGCAGCCATCTTGGTTCTAAACACAAGCACGGTAGTGGAAATGAATTCAGAGGAATTCAGTCTACTCTAGTGTCTCCCAACCACCCCCGTTTGGAGAGCGGGGATCATACTTGCAAAGGAGAAAGATGTCTCCGCTATACGAACATTTAGTTCCTAATACATGGCCTCAACTTTGACATAAAACGTGATTTGGAGAATAAAGGTTAAAACAAAGCCTCCTAACTTCTACAGACGTTGCGAATTGAAAATCCATCTGAGCTGCATACGGTTGACCTGTTATGACTCATCTGAGCACTGATGTTACATATTTGCATATGAAATTACTGTAGCGTAGGGACTATGAGCATGAAAGCACTGCATGCATGTTATTTGACAGTTACTCACCCGAAGCTCATTTAGAGTAGCACAGCGTAGCTATCCCAACATGCTAGGGTGGAGTTGCAATGCTAATGTCCGCTAGCATAGCAAACGCAAATCGTACAGAGGTCACAATCAATCAAGTTCATTGCAACTTTCCTCCGATTTTGGAACTTGAAACGATCACAAAACCCTTAAGACAAAGTGGCTGTTACCGTAACAAGGGCTAGATCTGTGCTTTGTTGACCAGATGCATAATACGACATATGGGCCATATACTAACCAGGTATAACACACATAAAGTCAAGTTCTCATTTCCCTGTGACCTTAAAGCTTGGCCAGCCAATCCTTCTACTAAAACCTGCTATAGCCACAGACGCGCCTCATTCCCAGCGCTCCCAGTGCCATCCCTTATACAGTCCCGTGCGCTTGCATAGCCTTCATACTGCCATTCCGGATGAATCACCACCGCCAGCGCTTCGGCCTCCGCCACATCTCCCAGGGGCCCGTGCAGGCCCTTGGTAACGGCGAGACAAAGGCTCCCCAGTGCAACCATTACACTCGCATGCGAGAGTGGAGATCGCGACCGTGTGTTTGCATTTGGGCGCGCGCGCCGAGTTTATATTTTTGAATTTAAACAAAATAGGTAAATGACCGGCTCACACACACATGGCACGACGGCTTTGCCGAGCGCCCAAGGAAGGAAATAACAACATCACACATTCCACTAGGAGTTGAGAGGTCAAGCCTGGTTCAGAAATCTGTATCCCCAAGCATTTACCAAAGATTATTACCAATGATTAGGGAAGAAACTGCTTCCAAAGGAATCCCACGGCGACGTTCAGAAACGAGACCGCTCAGGTCGCATGTGTAAAGGCGCGTGTTGCAGAGGGAGAGAGCGGCTGCGCACGCTAACGCTATGCTTACCGGCTCAGCCACAGCGCTAACAACCTCCAGGGACGCCCTCACCTGGAGGGGAGACTCAATGAATGAGGACACTGCACCCCATGGCTACTGGTGGCGAGAACATTTCAACACGATGATCTTTCCCCTAGTTAAACTGTCATGACTCCACCTTTAAAAATCTTTTTCTGTAACCGCCAACACCTAGATAAATAAATAATAAATAACCTGGCCATGGCTATGTACTGGGGACTAACCTGAACCAGGCCATGGCTATGTACTGGTGACTAACCTGAACGTGTTGGGTTATGGTGAACCCGGCCATGGCTATGTACTGGGGACTAACCTGAACCAGGCCATGGCTATGTACTGGTGACTAACCTGAACGTGTTGGGTTATGGTGAACCCGGCCATGGCTATGTACTGGAGACTAACCTGAACCAGGCCATGGCTATGTACTGGTGACTAACCTGAACGTGTTGGGTTATGGTGAACCAGGCCATGGCTATGTACTGGAGACTAACCTGAACGTGTTGGGTTATGGTGAACCAGGCCATGGCTATGTACTGGTGACTAACCTGAACGTGTTGGATTATGGTGAACAAGGCCATGGCTATGTACTGGAGACTAACCTGAACCAGGCCATGGCTATGTACTGGGGACTAACCTGAACGTGTTGGGTTATAGTGAACCAGGCCATGGCTATGTACTGGAGACTAACCTGAACGTGTTGACTTATGGTGAACCAGGCCATGGCTATGTACTGGAGACTAACCTGAACGTGTTGGGTTATGGTGAACCAGGCCATGGCTATGTACTGGTGACTAACCTGAACGTGTTGGATTATGGTGAACAAGGCCATGGCTATGTACTGGTGACTAACCTGAACGTGTTGGGTTATGGTGAACCAGGCCATGGCTATGTACTGGTGACTAACCTGAACGTGTTGGGTTATGGTGAACCAGACCAATGCTAACCCAGGCCTAACCCTATGTACTGGACAACATTTTTGAGATGAGCTTTAGCAAAGAGTCACTGCGTAAGTGAATGATGGGGATAATAAGTACCAACACAGGCATGAAAATACTCCCATAAGCATACAACGCGAATCACAATATGAATGTTAATTTGTTTAACATGTGGTAAAACATATCACTTGTTTTGATTGTTGTTGTGCAAATCAACTCACCCATATAGAAAATAACCACATCCTAGTTAATTGTTACCTAAAACATACCCGCCACGGTGATTCATTGCAATGATCCTATTTTCTAAAGCACAGCGTGGCCCAACGTAACCTTTTGCTCCATCAATCACCATCAGGCCATCTGAGGCCAACTCCAGCGCAGTCTCTCCCACCAGAGAGCTCCTGTCTGGGACATGGTTATAGCCATGGATGACCACTGGTAGCTGACAGCCCAGGGATAGCGTAGCTTAGCGGTGCTCAAGCTGTGGCTCATGGGGAGCTAGCTAAACTTGAACTAGCATCAATAGCGATACGGGGTGAGAGCTTAGTTTATTGGAGCGAAGCTAGCTACAGAGTGGAAGTAGTCTACATGGAACAGAGTGGAAGTAGTCTACATGGAACAGAGTGGAAGTAGTCTACATGGAACAGAGTGGAGGAAGGACTTCACACTGACACTATATTGAGAGACGTTCTGTCAAGTTGTTTGTTTTAAGTGTGTGGATTTACAGACTCCATAGCGCAGGACAACTCATTTTAGTTTTCCAATCAAGAAGGTTTCTCACTGATTCACATCGAATACCAAATAAACCTCCAAACAAACATTTAAGCTTTAACATATATAGCTATGTTACGCACATTTTAAAAGACCACAATTCAACCATCTGAACGGCCAAGATACTAAGTGCACGTAAATAAGCAGAATGTGTAGCGGCCAGATGCTTCACTAGTGACAGGGTTCCCAGACCATTCCTCCTGTCGCACAAATCGCCTGTTTGGCAGCAGAAACACCTGCCAGCATAACGTAGGAAAAACCCGTTAGTCTGCGATACAAATCAACTCTGGACAAATGAGAACCGAATCCTGCTGACACACTTCAGACCGGTCCCATGACCTACATTCCATCTCAGTGAGGTCACACAGCAGGAGAGCGGTCAGTGTGTGTGTGTGCGCAGAACCACGGAGACAGGCCCACAGACAACCCCGTGATCTCACCTCCAGCCAAATGTAAACACACGACAATGCCCTGATTCCCCCCACCACACACACACACACACACACACACACACACACACACACACACACACACACACACACACACACACACACACACACACACACACACACACACACACACACACACACACACACACACACACACACACACACACACACACACACACACACACACACACACACACACACCAACTAGACATGACCAGGCCTCTCCCCTGGTCTTGCCACACACATTACCCTAGTCCAACAAAACCAGGACCATCGCCTGGTTTGCTACACAACCAGGTTCAGTCCCTGGTCCAAGACACAACCAGGTTCCTGGTCTGAGTCGCAACCAGGTTCCTGGTCCGAGTCACAACCGTAACACCAGACAGACAGTGTGTTCTGGTGCAAAGGCTGCAGACAGGCCTACAACAACACGCCAGCCAATTACAAAACCACACGCGACAGGAATTTGAGGAACCATCTGGGAAAACACAGTGCAACCGCAGACTATACAGAGGCCTTGGCTGCAGTGGAGTGGACCACATGGACTAGAATTACCCTTTTCAGGATATTTCCTAGGCAGACGATTTAGTTAGACGACTCCATTGCTTTTTCAAAATAACAACATAGGGTCAGTGGAGAATTCTCTTTCAGCATTACTGAAATTAAAGTGCTTCGGGAATTACAATGTAATAGAGATTGTTATATGTAGTACGGTTCTGGTTGTTTAAGCAATGAGGTTCTGGTTGTTTATGCAATGAGGTTCTGGTTGTTCATGCAATGAGGTTCTGGTCGTTCATGCAGTGAGGTTCTGGTCGTTCATGCAGTGAGGTTCTGGTCGTTTATGCAGTGAGGTTCTGGTCGTTTATGCAGTGAGGTTCTGGTCGTTTATGCAGTGAGGTTCTGGTCGTTTATGCAGTGAGGTTCTGGTCGTTCATGCAGTGAGGTTCTGGTCGTTCATGCAGTGAGGTTCTGGTCGTTTATGCAGTGAGGTTCTGGTCGTTTATGCAGTGAGGTTCTGGTCGTTTATGCAGTGAGGTTCTGGTTGTTCATGCAGTGAGGTTCTGGTCGTTCATGCAGTGAGGTTCTGGTCGTTTATGCAGTGAGGTTCTGGTTGTTCATGCAGTGAGGTTCTGGTTGTTCATGCAGTGAGGTTCTGGTTGTTTATGCAGTGAGGTTCTGGTTGTTCATGCAGTGAGGTTCTGGTTGTTCATGCAGTGAGGTTCTGATGGTTTAAGCAGTGAGGTTCTGTGAGGCTGACCAGATGATTGAACCCACGAGTCCCATGTCACTCAGAAGTACTCGTCGATGGAAGCAATTCATACGTTTGACACAATGCACTTTGAATGGTTTCCCATCAATTGATTACCTGCCAGCACCAAACTGGAGATCAATACTCCAGGCTGCACCCCAGAGTGAGTCAGTGGTTGTTCTACCCGGCCAACTTCTGAACAGTGTAGGCGATAACTGGAGCCGAGAGAAAACATGGGACAGGCTAGCATTTAGCGTCCATTTAACATCATGCCAGCGAACAGCTGAACCCTCACACTGCACAGGCTAGGCCATTTAATCCACCACCCTTACGGACATCCATCATCCATATAGCTACCACCCAACACCAACTAGCCTTTACACAACAACAGACTGCACCAAACATCGCCCTTCAAATTCAATGCATTTTCAACCCACGTGTTTCTCCTCCGACAGCAGAGCCGCTTCAGCGTCGGCGCCCGGTATGATAATGGCTGTTATGCAACACATCCCTCCTGCTGGGAGAACAGACTTCCAAGCCTCCACCCCCCCCTCCCCCATAGAGCGGCACGTGCTGTCAACCTGCTGTGCCATCTGACCCACTGAACCTTCGACCCCCAGGGACATCCATAGTAGAGCTGTACTACGGACCGGCACCAAGCACCACTACATCACTCTGTGTCCCTTCATGTGGCCCTTCCTCCCAGGGCCGCAAGGACACACTTTCATTTCAACGGCTCGGGGCGGTCGCGTTACAAGACAAGAAATTAGGTGTGGAATTCTTATTTACCGAATTTTATTTGAAGCCGCATTAGGCTGAACTTGTACGTTAGTTGCAATAGATCCTGAGAGATTATGAATTAAGACACTTCATTTGTCCCAAGGGGTGAAATTAAAGTCCCTTTAAATTAAGTTACTTCTAGTTATGCAGCAATAATGATATTTTTTGTTAGTAAGCAAATCATGGACTAGAAATAATAGTTTAGGACATAGCTACAGAACGCTACTGACACTGGTCATTAAACGTTCAATGGGTTATTGAACAGTCTAAACTGTGACCCATAACAAGGAACTGTGAATACAGATATTACTTTCGTGGTTGTAATAATTTATTCTACAACTTCAAAAGGTGTCATTTGACATACAGACAACACTTGCATGCAGAAAACCATAACACAACTATAAAAAGCTCCCACGCCTTTTTAATAATGCCACTCCTTTGAGTCGTTTGGTTTATCTGACAAGCTACAAGAGCGATTGGTTGATGGCGGACAGTCTACGGCCATTTTAACTTTTATTAACTTTCCTCCGGTGAGGTAAGCAAGTTCTCAGCGGCGCGCGCACGCACACGATTGAGTTCTCAGAATTGAAAGTCTTGCTGGACAGCTGCTGGTGAACAACACAATAACCAAAGGCCAAACGTGGAGGCTTAGTCATGAAAAAGGACACCCAGAAACCCACAATGCAAGACAACCCTATTCGCAATATTTAATCAAATATTGTGCATTACATCTTCCTGTTGGATTATCAAATGGTACAGTGTGGGCTCAAACAGCGGTGAAAAACAGTGAAAGGCTTCACCACCCGCATGAATAAATGACAGCCACAAGGCAGCCGGTGTCTCCCCTGCCTGTCAGCCGGGCTGTGTTGACATGTCTCCGGCTGCTCGGCCGGCGACAGCACATGTCATGTGAACCCGCGAGCGCCCCCTGTCATCGGGCCGCCGCCACTACGCCAACACGGCGCCCATCCCAACACACAAAATGTCCGAATCGCTCAAATCACGTGATTCCTTTGTACTCCAGAAACGGTCCCATCCACATACAACCAACACATACCGATATATCACACCCAAGAGTGAGAAAACACACGTATACCCTGCCAAACTATATGTCAAACCTACATATTTATGCGTTTTACACGCAGAATTCGTCGTGTTTCTGGTGGGAAAAATCGGCAGCCATTTTGTGAAAGCTTGCGCAGAAAAGAGAGGGGGACACCCCTTATGTCGAAAAGAATAAGCAAAACGTTTATTTTTCTGAGCTTTTTTGAACGAGTAAAGCATACCGATTCCTCTTCTTTTTCCATCCCCGTTGGCATCTGCGGCACTGCCCGGTTAATGGACGCGTATTCGTGCAGGTCGGGGAGGTCCTCGCAGCGGAAGACGGGTAGCGGCTTGGACGCGTCCAGCGCCCTCGCGCGAAACGACAATTTACTCATATTTTCACAATTCGAGTTGCGATATAAAGCTATCCGTGCTCCTAATGTTCACAACGGTGCCGAGTAGAGCTTTCATGGATGATTCTGTGGCGGTTATTCTCAAGTCTAAAAGGATCGACTAGCTGTAGCCGTGTTTAGGGCGTCGCCAAACGGGAAGCCGGGGTAAGGCCCGGATCTTGGTCGCTCGCTTTCGGACTTATGCTTCCCGACGCTCCGCTCCCTTACCGCTGGTTCAGTACGCCATGGACAACATGGCGGACATTTAAAAGTCTTTTGCTCCGGTTGTCTCGGAGCGGTCCAACCGGTCCAACCCCCAGTTCACCCGCCGACCATTCCCACGCGGTCCCGAGCGCTTGCGCGTTCGCGGCGCTGCTGGGAAGGGGGTGGGGGGGGTGGGGAAGGGCCCCCCGTTTTGCTTTCCACACACACAATACATTATTGAAATAAACACGCATGATGATTTTCTTTTTTTAAAGGAGTGGTGAACACTTGGAGTGTATTGAGGAGTGTTGTTATTCTGAATGAATAATTAAAATAACGAATCATAATGATATAACAAAATTATAATAAAAATGCGCATCGCTTAAATGTTTAATTGTTTTAGAATGATTGACATACCATTGAACTGAATGACTCAATCGTAATTTTCCTTCCTTAAAAATATATACTTAAGGACGTAATGAAAATTAAGATTTTTTTTAAAAAACAAATAGCATTAATGACAGAACTATGATGTCCTTTCAGTCCTGTAATTTAATCATTTAACCTCGGGGCCGCCGAGGTTAAATGATTAAATTACATTAAATGTGATGTATATACAAATAACAATAACGTAGTCCATTGAAATGTAATAATGACGATGAAAATGAAATGGTCAACTCTTTCACTTGCCAGATGTTGTACTGCATTATGTCAAAGGTTTGAATTAGTAGTCAATTGCCAATTTAAAATAACATTTCTGGGAGAAATACCATTTTAAAATAAACATGTAATAGTTTGAATTTCAAGGCCCTGCTTCAAATATACCAACGCATCTAGAATTTCAAAACTACCATAATAATACATTTAATCTGCAATTTAATTATTGTTTACATTTTATTTGAATGTCGAAATACATTTTAGATGTCTTCACTTGCCAGCTAAATGTCTACATGAATCAAAACTATGACAGCGGAAGATTCTCTTCTTGCCATAATGGCATTATAATTAGTGAGCTCGGCGATTTAACAGACTAATGGAAAATACTTTCCAGAAAAT
Source organism: Lota lota (assembly GCA_026745465.1). NCBI lineage: Eukaryota > Metazoa > Chordata > Actinopteri > Gadiformes > Lotidae > Lota > Lota lota. The sequence continues at coordinate 126,810 of JACYXH010000810.1, read as the reverse complement.
GATTTATTCCTGGCGAAATGCTTAATAGTAACGCATTTTAGCACCTTAGTACAGTGACAGCTCAGCATCAGAACACGGGCGCCCCCGGCTGGTGAAAACCGATATTTTCACATCCGACGTTCTGATGGCAGCTGAGCGGACTGGAGCAGCAGTGACGTCGTTGGACCTGGTGGTCAGCAAGACTATTCAACTGAAATCCGCACGTCGTGAATACTGTGACGTCCTCTTGACGATTTAGGTCGATCGTTTATAAACAAATCCAAACCAGCGATAGCTCATACTTTATTGAATATAGTATGACGAGACAAGATTCAAAAGCAGCAGTTACAGAACTATGAGCACGGAGACGGAATAATAAGCCAACCATGCAAAAGAAAAAAAAATATATATATATCAGGATGTGCAGGCCTTTTTTCAGCGCACTGTTCTACATTCTGCCTGCTTTGAAACGGCTGGAGACAATTCAGCCTACATGCACAATCTCCGACAACAAACCTACAAAACACAACCATCGTTCATGTCCTGAAGCCCGTCCTGTAGATGTGATGTTTTGTGAGGGTGGGGTTTGACATCGCTCACACGACGCCGGAAGGTTAAGCTTCTAGTTGGATCGCCCTTCATCTAGTAACCAACTCAGCGGACATTATCCAGAGGCCCTCCAGGAGTGGAGGGCCTCTGGACACTCCGAGCATGTCACAGCAAAAACAACCTGAAGTAGTCAAGGTTATGTTGAGTCATCGACCTACTACTCGTTTATTGAACCAGCAAGACATCGCTCGTCACCGCGGAACAATAATTGCATTACTTCACTGCTTCTTCAACGTACAGCATAACTTTGTAGTAGGTTTTGGGCTTTAAAAAAAAAGAGGCAACTTGGGAGTTACCGAGCCGAAAATGAGGATGGGTGCAGGGCCATGCAATTCCCCCATCCGCCACACGGCTTGTCCGGCGCTGTTTAACCACACAGAATAATAAACCCATGATGAAATCATTAGTCTTTTTTAAAACAAGATCACCGACCATCGCCTACTGCTCAACTCGCCAAACGATCCGCGTCAAGCTTCCACCGTACAACACAACTCGTACGGCCTTCCCCCGAGTCCATCTGCTCCCCCAAATAACTCCAGCCTACTGTTGGAGCAAATGGTGAGCAAATGGTGAACAGTGATCGGAGAATTAGTCCGAACCTTCCATCCCACAAAACAAAAACACAATCCAATCCGCTGACCTCAGGGCTGGGTGGTTTGTTAACCAAAAGTTACGCGGATAGTTTTAAGAGCTTTTATTCGCAAAATGCGAAATACAGCCAGCTGACCAGCCAGGAATTTGATTGCGTGTATGAAATCATCTGACGCCAGAAACACCATCACCATACGGGCCTTCCGGAGCCGTCGCTCCGGACCCGGTCATTACACCGAGAAACAAAAAACACTCACCCAGTAGGCAATCCATCCCAGAGCCGCTGGGGTCCCATCCAGGACCGGGGACATGTAGCGCGGGTCACGGGTAAAAACGCCAGGGAATCGGACCCACGACGCTGCCAGTGCGAGCCAACATGGATGTTAGTCGTTCCGCTCGCTTCCATCTCAGTCCAGCCCGTTAATCCCCGTCAGTGTCCTTCTCCCGGGTGCTCTTCTAATCCCGCGGGGTCGAACAGCGCTCACAAAACGGTATTTTCTAGTAGCCGTGCGGATGAAACTAGAGGTGGACAGCAAAGTGCTACTGTCGGGGGTTAACAACTTTGCTGTGAAGGACGGCTTGTGATTGGTCGGGGCCATTCACCAATCACCTGTAGAGAAGCCGTGCTTGAGGACGTCACGGCTGAAGGGGAAAGGGCGCGTTGTGATTGGCTGGGGATTTTGATACGTTCGTCTTTTTACTTACGGTGTGTGTTCAGATTTAGTTGATCAACAAATGTTATTAAGGCTCAACGAGGGATGCTTGATTTACATTTGTATACTTCATTAGTCAAATATGTCTTTTATTGCAGGACATTTGTCAAACATTCTGAAAAATCGAAAGTCAAAATGCGCTTTCCCAGTTCACAAATTGAGTGCCAGTCGAAAAAGAGGAATAGTTTTACCATAATAGTGCATGAATCCCACATCAAGTTTCAATAACTTAAAAAAACAGGCTACTGATTCAATACTACAATAAATGTATTCTCCTTTCATTGAGAGCACTTTTAATTTCCCCTGTAACAGTAATTCATAATAACAGAACAAAAATTCTGGAATGAAATGCACGTAAAGTAGTTGGATATCACTGGGTTAGTAAAACATTTAGGATGAGGGGGATTTGAACTACAGACCTCATCCGGTGAACAGCATCATACAATATAATCATTATTAAACATGTACAAAAATAATGACACAACACTCACTGTCAGTCTGTGGGTCAATAGTTTTGGGTCTTTATTTAATAAATATCAGAATTTCTTTTCGCAAATATGATTTATAAAAAAGGCACTTAAAAATGTCTGATACTTTGAACTTGGATATTCTATAGTTAATTAACGGAGCTTGTTCTCTTAACACTGTTCTTTAACAAGGCCGTTGAAATGTTATCCCCACTTTAGATAAAAAACAACATTTGATCTAGGCACCAGAAAACGACATGAAACACAGTTTAAACAAAACGAAAAAAAAAGAATAAAGAAAACAAGCAGAGCTCCTGTCACTGGAGACCCCCACACATTCAGCACCAGCATGTAAAAAAAACCTCTCCAGGCATTCCCGTCTCACTCTCGACAACAAGGCTGATTTCATGGGATTTCGTGCGATTGTGTATTATTTGGCATTGCTGTGAAGAATCAGGGACCTGAGTTGTGTTTTTAAATTAAACAATTAAAACCCAGAGCTAAACAGTCACACGTCCGTCCCCACGCTGGACGACGATGCTTTCGGACTGATTGTTTCGGAGGGGAAATGTCGCCAAGAAACACACACATCGCCACCTTCGATGCGTACTCCGTCAACAGTAATTATGGCTTTAGACAGCACCCACCCTGACCGGCGCACGATCCGTTGTCGTACCAGTAACGAGGCGTCGTCATGGCGACCGTAGTGCCGACGTAGCATCTCCGGGGGGGGGGGGGGGGGGGGGGGGGGGGCGGTGTTTACGTTTGGTCGGATCTAAGACGTTCTGCTGAACAAACCTGGGTTGTTGCGTCACCCGTTGCCGTCGGAAACGTAGACGGACGAACTGCACCTGGCTAAGTTCGACTCGCACCTGGCTAAGTTCGACTCGCACCTGGCTAAGTTCGACTCGCACCTGGATAAGTTCGACTCGCACCTGGCTAAGTTCGACTCGCACCTTGATAAGTTCGACTCGCACCTGGCTAAGTTCGACTCGCACCTGGCTAAGTTCGACTCGCACCTGGCTAAGTTCGGTCGCGGCGCGGTCGGAAACGCAAGACTCCGGCCCTTTAACGTCCTTGAGAGCGTACGATAGCGTCGCGTTACGACGACATGGCACAATAGTTTAAGAACGTGTGGCCGTCTGATTAGATGATTGTTGGATGAGGCCTCACCAGTCCTGTGGAAACCGCTCAAGTTCCACAGAGGATGAAATCAATTAAAAAAAAAGAAAAGAATAATATTATACAGACTGTACACATTTCCAACCGATGCATAGAATAAGACACATTAGTAAAATGTAATAGTGGCAAAACGCACGCCTAGCATTCAGGTGATTACAACAAACAGTGAAACATAAAACAAATTTAAAAAAGCTTGCCCCATTTCCCTGCATCCCCCCCCCCCCCCCCCCCCCCCCCCCCCCCTCACAAACACGCTCATTTGCATACAGTGTCGTCATGACGGCAGGACCGTCCCATCACTTGCCCTCGTACTTTGGGTTGACTACGGTTGTCACGGCACTCTTGTAGATGGGATTCTCCCCCTAAAAGAGAGAGAGGGACACACAGAGAGGATGGAAGTGAGTTTTACATCACTACAGTCATTACAACGATGGTTCAACACAGTCCTTCCCAGCCTGTGGGTCGCCCCGGAATGGATATGGGGTCCCGGGAGATTTCGAACCTAAAAACGATTGATGTTCAATGGTACGTTAGCCCACATTTTGGAGGGTAAAGGTCACGTGTTATCGGCGCAGACCTCGGAGCCACAGGCCCACTAACCCCCACTCACCACTTCAGTGGGACGGTTCCTGTTATGGGCCGCGGCGGGTTGGGTTGAAACCACGTGTGTGTGGACGCAGACGCAACGCATCAACAACCTTAAGGAGTTTGGGGTCGCAAACATTTTCGGAACTGAAAATCGGTTCACAGGCAGAAAAAGGTTTGCAACCACTGGTTTGCTATTTCGTTCTCCACGGTAATAATGGATTCATCTCTCGTGGCTCTGTATGGGCCTTAATCCCTTAGCGTCCATCTTGGCTCCTGATGCTAGCCCCCACCCCGCTTGAGTTTGGAGACAAGATGGCCGCTCGGTGGATAATGAGGCCCGCAGATGCTTAGACGGACATGAAGTGGTCTCCTGCCCCTGAGGAGATCTGGCCACCGGCTGTTTGGTTCTGAAGGACCGGACGCTGAGGCCTTGTTCAGAACACATGTCTGAGACACCTAGCATTGTCTAGGATTAATACCCCCCCCCCCCCTCCCCCCCACACACACACTCAATCACAGCACACACAACCTCCACAACGCCACCCTAGCACATATTTCACACCAACACACGCATATATTAGCAGTACTTTTTGTCGTTGTATTCAGTCGATTGGCAAATACTTTTATCCAAAGAGCTTTGGAGTGGATTAAGATGAATGTGATTCAGGAGCAGGTAGGGGTTAGACAGTACAGAGAAAGGTCATTAAGGAGCAGGTAGGGGTTAGACAGTACAGAAACAGGTCATTAAGGAGCAGGTAGGGGTTAGACAGTATAGAGACAGATCATTAAGGAGCAGGTAGGGGTTAGACAGTACAGACAGGTCCTTAAGGAGCAGGTAGGGGTTAGACAGTACAGAGACAGGTCATTAAGGAGCAGGTAGGGGTTAGACAGTACAGAGACAGGTCGTTAAGGAGCAGGTAGGGGTTAGACAGTACAGAGACAGGTCGTTAAGGAGCAGGTAGGGGTTAGACAGTACAGAGACAGGGTTAGGAATAATTTCGGCCAATGGTCAACTATTGTTTACTGTTCTTTTCTTTTTCTATTTGTCGGTGGTTAGTTGGTGCTAGGATCACTTTTAGTTTGACCTACGGTTCTTTAAATCGAAATCAACTGTCAAACACAGGCGGTGGCCATTTTCTCATGGCTTTAGAGTCCCCGATCTCCTCACTAGTCCAACTGTTCCCGCCAGGGTTAAGAAGCGGCTAAACTGTGCTCATATCTGTCTGTGCTCCAGTAATGTCAGTTTGCCCTCTTCAGTCCCTTCTTTCTAAACCCACAAAAGCTTTCATTCAAGGCCCTCTCTCTCTGTTAATCCGGTGGTTTTCCTCCACCACTGCAGTTGGAAGTTCCTTCCCCCTCGCTCTCAGTTATTGCCTTTTATGGGTGTGCAGTACCGCAGTGTGACCAGCTAGGGGCAGCAGTGAGAGCAGAGGGCTGCTAGAACAGAAGCTCCTCTGTTGGCATGAGTTAATCAACCCAATAAACTTCCCAGCCTAGCTAAGATAACCACGGCTGTTGTAGTCAGGGTATGATTCCTCGTGACTTCATTTGTCAGAAACACACCGGACTACTGTTAGCATTGACTTGTTTAACCTAGGAAAGGTAATCTTGGGTAACCTTCTCTAATGTAGCCTAGCCAACCTAACCTAACTAAGCCAAATTTACCAATCTAACATACGCTCAATTTAGTTAAGCTAACCTTAGCCAAGATAAGATAAACGATGCTAGTGGTATTGAGGTTGACGTTCCCTCTGCGTTCACAGGATACCCTTGACTACCATTAGCGCCGGTTAGCTTAGCCTAGCCTGGGTTGCCGGGGGCTCCATGAGGCAGCACTCACCGTGTCCCACTTGGCGTTCATCTTCTCCTTCTCGAACTTGGCGAACTCGCGGCGGTCGTGGATGATCATGAGCAGCTTCCAGATGAGCAGCAGGGCTAAGCCAATCAGAACGATGCCCGCGACCACGCCCACCACGATGGGGATGATGTCAGGACCGGCCGGACACTCTGTTGGGGGGGAGAGGGAGGTTAGACAGGACTATCGGCATACGTGCGGACATCGGTAATCTTGGCCAAGACAAATGATCGGTCTGTAATAAACAACAACAACAACAACAACAACAACAACGACTCCACACATTGTGGAGAATGCCGGGTCGCTGCGATTTTGATCCGACACGTTCAAATCCTATCGAATGCTTCATCAAGCCTGGCTGGCGAAAACACCCCATGCCCTCCTGCCCCTGGCCACGCCTCAGGCCACGCCCCCGGCCACGCCCCCGGCCACGCCCCTGGCCACGCAGCGCCGTCCTACCCAGCTCCTCCACCACGTAGGCCTCGGGCGTGTCGTTGCGCACGGCGAAGGTGTAGTAGAACCAGCAGTCGTTGGAGTCGCGCTCCTTGCAGTGGGTGAGCGGGAAGCTCTGGTCCGTGGGCTGGGGCAGCGCGTCGCGCCCCTTCACCTTGACCAGCGTCAGGTAGCTGCAGTCCTGCTCGCACGCCCGCTTGTCCCCGTCGCCGAACGCCCGGCACTGCACACACTCCCTTCGGGCGCGAGGGAGAACGTAGAGTCACCATAGTTACGTATTATGGCATTGAGGTAGCATAATGGTACAATTGACAGCGCTATTAACGTTCCACCTTTACACGGTACTATCTTAGTTCTGCGCTTTTCAAGGTATACCCACTCTCACGTTGTTATAGTAGGCTGTTTTATACATTTATATATTTAAAATCATACTGTTTTATAGTATATTTGTGTCCCTACGACTAGCATGTCACTGTGTGCCGCTACCGCTAGCGTGCCGCTACCACTAGCGTGCTAGCGTGCCGCTAGCGTGCCGCTAGACGCTAGCGTGCCATCAGACTTACTTGTGTTCGGCGCACACTCCCGGGCAGGTGGGGCACACCTCGCAGGTGGAGCCCTGGAACTTGGGGTTGGTGCACTTGCAGACGCCACACTCGCAGGTGCCGCGACCGTTGCAGATCTGGCCGTTCTTGGCCAGGCAGGTGGAGGTGTCCAGGGAGCAGTCGCACGCGCTGCCCGTGTAGTTGGCCTCGCACACGCACACCCTGCACTCACAGTGACCGTGGCCTGGGGGAGGGTTAGCACTTGTGTTAGCATTACGACGATGCTACTGTTTATCCAGCTATCTCCATCCATCCATCCATCCATAAGGTTAATTCAGCCAGAAGCTAACGGTCATCATTCATAAAGTCATTGCCATCCTCCCGCGACCTCACCTCCGCAGAGCTTGTTGTTGGAGCGGTCGCAGTTGAAGTTGTCGCATTCGCAGTATTTCCCGTTGTAGATCTCGGCGGTGTTTTCCCGCTTCTTGCACTCGCAGGTCCCGCACACGCAGTCCCCGTTGTTGCTGCAGATGTCCGTCCCGTTGTCCTTGCGGCAGTTGGCGTCCAGGTCCTCCGTGCGCACCTCGTCCTTACTGCACTCGCACAGCCGCCCGATGCGCCCCGCGTTACACCTGCACCAGGTGACACTCGTTAAGGATGAGGTGAAGCGTACACCTGCACCAGGTGACACTCGTTAAGGATGAGGTGAAGCGTACACCTGCACCAGGTGACACTCGTTAAGGACGAGGTGAAGCGTTACACCTGCACCAGGTGACACTCGTTAAGGATGAGGTGAAGCGTACACCTGCACCAGGTGACACTCGTTAAGGACGAGGTGAAGCGTACACCTGCACCAGGTGACACTCGTTAAGGACGAGGTGAAGCGTACACCTGCACCCGGTGACACTCGTTAAGGACGAGATGCTATCATCTGTATCCTGCGTCCTTAGCTAGCCGCGAGCTCAGACCCCAGGGGCCTCCTACGTACTTGCAGGCTCCACACTCGAAGGTGCCGTTCCCATCGTGACACTTCTCGCTGTTGGCCGTCCCGCCCTTGGAGCACTCGCACTCGCAGATGAAGTTGAGGACCACCTCCACCTCCTCTGTGAAGCCCAGAGGCTTGATCTTGAAGGTCTCCACGCGGCCGTGAGACGGACACTTCTGGGACTCCACCGAGATCTGGAACGAGACCTGGGGGGGGGGGGGGGGGGGGACGGAGACGGACGGACGACAGAGACCAGGTTATCTCGTGACATCTGGGTGTAGTTTATCTCGTGACATCTGGGTGTAGTTTATCTCGTGACATCTGGGTGTAGCTTATCTCGTGACATCTGGGTGTAGCTCGGTACCTCGTCTCCGATGGAGATGTTGGAGCACTTCCTGCCGCCCTCTCCGGTCCCCACCACGCCGTTCTTACAGATGGACTTATAGGCGATGGACACGCCTTCTGGCAGACGGCTGTTCTCCAGGATCACCTCCGAGGACAGGGACTGAGAGCGAGACAGAGAGAGAGAGAGACAGAGAGAGAAAGCATCTTCAGTAACCTTGATTTTGGTCACTGAGGGGATTCCTCTGTTTTGAGGGTCATTTCTGAATGGACCTGACCTGATGGTTTTTAGGTAATATACATTATCAATATTCAGTACCTTAGCAGTAGTAGTAGTATAGTTTAGTAGTATTAGTAGTCATATTCAGTAGTATTTGAATACGTTTTTTTAGTCAATTGAGTTGTAGGTGATATGCTGCAGTATGAGTAGTGGTAGTATTGCAGTAACTAGGTAGTAGTATCGTAGTAACTTACGTTGTAGGCGTCGATGATGAGTTTGATGACGTTGGAGGAGTTGGAGGACAGCGTGCCCACAGCGGATTTAGGAATCAGATTCTTCAACTCCTGGAACAGACAAATCAGTCAGCCTAAATAACACGGTCGGTATTTTCTTGCGCATCAGCGCTACCACTAAAACAGGGTTAGCTTCTACTTAGTGTGCCGGTGAAGTCTCGGTGCGTCTCCGTTTGTTTGGGCTGCTATCTGGCCTCAACGGGACGCACCTGCGCAGGTAAAGGTTCAGACAGACCTTGTAGACGGGCTGGAACTCCTCGGTCACGGCGAAGATGGTCTGGATGTTGTGGTCGCTCAGCTTCTGCACCAGGTGGGCGATGGAGGGGTAGTCCTAGCGGGGGGAGACCAGAGGTGAGCCCCCCCAGAACGCTGCCCTCACCCAGGGGGTACGGCCGTCTACCGACCCAAGCTTCTGGTCTACTGGGTCACACAGCACCCCCCCCCCCCCCCCAGTGGAACGCTGTGGGGCTCCATGCTGGCGCTAATGGTTCTGTCTGGGATTCGGAGCCAAGTCCGCCAAAAGGCTGAGGATTGACTAATGACTGGTCTGAGATCTGGTGATCTTTAGAAGATGATGTGTCGTAACAAATGAACATGTATGAACCTCCTCAACGCGTCCATCATAAAGAAAGCGTAGCAGGAAAGATGAAGCCGTCGGTCACTATAACGTGTGGTTTCACAATTATGGAGAGGAGGTGGTAACTACGGCGACGGCCTCCGCGGGCTACACAGCGGACCGAGTGTGAAGTAGTATGTGTAGGTACTGCGTGTAAGTGTGCGTTAAAGCTCTCTATTAATAAACCCCCGTATGCTGCGAGCATCGTCACGACTCACGTAGTTAGAGGCTCATGGTGTGCAAGTTGACGCGACTCACGTAGTTAGAGGCTCATGGTGTGCATGTTGACACGACTCACGTAGTTAGAGGCTCATGGTGTGCATGTTGACACAACTCACGTAGTTAGAGGCTCATGGTGTACATAATGACACAACTCACGTAGTAGTGGCTCATGGTGTACATGTTGTTCTCCAGGTGACACTTGCCGTCGTTGGGCAGCACGATGCCGCCCAGCTTGCCGTCTCCGGCAAAGTGGAAGCCGGCGTCGGTGGAGAAAACCAGCAGCCGCGTCACGTTCCTCCAGCCGATCTTATCCTGAGGGACCAGGGGTCAGGACACAGGGACCAGGGGTCAGGACACAGGGACCAGGACACAGGGACCAGGGGTCAGGACACAGGGACCAGGGACCTCCTCCCACCCTCCTCTCCCCTCCCCCCTCCTCCTCCTCCTCCTCCTCCTCTCACCTCGCAGACGGCCACCTGCATGATGGCGTCGAAGCCGCCCTCGGGGGAGTCCAGGTTTCCGGAGATCTGCTGCTGGCTGACCAGCCTGTTGAACTCGTCTCCCTGGTCCGTGAGGCTCAGCACGTTCTTGTAGCTGAACGGGCTGGTGCAGTTGTAGCTGCTGGTGCACGGGTTGCTGAGGCGGGCCGGGGTGGTGCTGATGTAGGGCATCACCGTCTTCTCCACGAAGGAGCCGAACCCTGCAGACGGAGGGGAGGGGGAGGTTAGAGAGAGGAGGTGGAGGTTAGAGAGAGGAGGTGGAGGAGGAGGTGGTTAGAGAGAGGAGGTGGAGGAGGAGGTGGTTAGAGAGAGGAGGAGGTTAGAGAGAGGAGGTGGAGGTTAGAGAGAGGAGGTGGAGGAGGAGGTGGTTAGAGAGAGGAGGTGGAGGTTAGAGAGAGGAGGAGGTTAGAGAGAAGAGGTGGAGGAGGTGGAGGTTAGAGAGAGGAGGTGGAGGTTAGAGAGAGGAGGTGGAGGTTAGAGAGAGGAGGAGGTGGAGGTTAGAGAGAGGAGGTGGAGGTTAGAGAGAGGAGGAGGTTAGAGAGAGAGGAGGTGGAGGTTAGAGAGAGGAGGTGGTTTCTTAGGTGGAGTTAGAGAGAGGAGGTGGAGGTTTGGAGTTTAGAGAGAGGAGGTGGAGGTTTAAGGAGGTGGTTGGTTATTAGGTGGTTAGAGAGAGGAGGTGGAGGTGGTTTCTTTTTAGGTGGTCTTGAGGAGGTGGTTTTGTTAGGTGGATGAGGTGAGCTTTTTTTTTAACTTTTTTTAGTGGAGGAGGATGGTTTCTTCTCAACTTCTTTCTCACTACCTTAACTCTCTCTCCTTATAAATCTCTTTCTTCTCCGTCTCTTCAGGTGATCTCCTGCATCTCCTTCACAGGTCGTCCTTCATTCTTAGATCGTCCATCATGGCAGAAGACCCTCTCTTCACAACTCGCTCTTCATCTTAATCACTTCACCCCAACCTCTCTCCTTACGGAAACCTCCTTCAACCCTAACCTCTCTTCAACCTACCTGCTCCTTAATGACCTGTCTCTGTACTGTCTAACCCCTACCTGCTCCTTAACCCTGTCTCTAACCCCTACCTCTCCTTAATGACCTGTCTCTGTACTGTACTAACCCTACCTGCTCCTTAATGACCTGTCTCTGTAATGTCTAACCCCTAAGCTCCTTAACCCTCTCTGTACTGTCTAACCCTCCTGCTCTTGTCTCCTAACTGCTACCTGCTCCTTAATGACCTGTCTCTGTACTGTCTAACCCCTACCTGCTCCTTAATAACCTCCTGTACCTGTAACCCATACCTGCTCCTTAATGACGTCTAACCCCTACTACTGCCTTAAAACTCTGTAATGACGTCCCTGTCTACCTCTGCTCTTAATGACCTGTCTCTGTACTAACCCTGCACTTACCTTAATGACCTGTCTCTGTACTGTCTAACCCCTACCTGCTCCTTAATGACCTGTCTCTGTACTGTCTAACCCCTACCTGCTCCTTAATGACCTGTCTCTGTACTGTCTAACCCCTACCTGCTCCTTAATGACCTGTCTCTGTACTGTCTAACCCCTACCTGCTCCTTAATGACCTGTCTCTGTACTGTCTAACCCCTACCTGCTCCTTAATGACCTGTCTCTGTACTGTCTAACCCCTACCTGCTCCTTAATGACCTGTCTCTGTACTGTCTAACCCTACCTGCTCCTTAATGACCTGTCTCTGTACTGTCTAACCCCTACCTGCTCCTTAATGACCTGTCTCTGTACTGTCTAACCCCTACCTGCTCCTTAATGACCTGTCTCTGTACTGTCTAACCCCTACCTGCTCCTTAATGACCTGTCTCTGTACTGTCTAACCCCTACCTGCTCCTTAATGACCTGTCTCTGTACTGTCTAACCCCTACCTGCTCCTTAATGACCTGTCTCTGTACTGTCTAACCCCTACCTGCTCCTTAATGACCTGTCTCTGTACTGTCTAACCCTACCTGCTCCTTAATGACCTGTCTCTGTACTGTCTAACCCCTACCTGCTCCTTAATGACCTGTCTCTGTACTGTCTAACCCCTACCTGCTCCTTAATGACCTGTCTCTGTACTGTCTAACCCCTACCTGCTCCTTAATGACCTGTCTCTGTACTGTCTAACCCCTACCTGCTCCTTAATGACCTGTCTCTGTACTGTCTAACCCCTACCTGCTCCTTAATGACCTGTCTCTGTACTGTAACCCTACCCCTGCTCCTTAATGACCTGTCTCTGTACTGTCTAACCCCTACCTGCTCCTTAATGACCTGTCTCTGTACTGTCACCTGCTCTGACCTGTCTCTGTACTGTCTACCTGCTGACCTGTCTCTGCTGTCTCTGCTCCTTAATCTGTCTCTGTGCTGTCTAACCCTACCTGTCCTTAATGACGCTGTCTCTGTGCTGACCCCAATGCTCCTTGACCGTCTCTGTACGCACTTCCTGGCCTTCAAGACTCCATGTCGTCTAACACCGTCCTGGACCTGTCTCACCACTGTCCTAGTCTTAATGAAGGAGGAGGAGCTTAGTGAGTGATGTTCTGAGTATGCTCCTTAATGATTGAGAAGTCTATACCTGTAATGACCGTCTCTGACTGTCACACCTGTTAATGAGCTGTAGGCAGGTAGGAGCGAGGGAGGGGACGGTCAGGAGCGCAGGGGGGGTGACCCGGCCTGGGGGTGACCCGACCTGGGGGGTCAGGACGGCCTGGGTTGGTGACCCGTGGGGGACGTGACCCGCGGGGGTCAGGACCGCCTGGGGTCACCGGCCTGGCCTTCAGAGACTCCTGGTCAGGTCGCCTGGGGTCAGACCCGGCCTGGGGGTCAGGAGGAGGGGGGTCAGGAGGAGGAGAAAGTGGGGTGAGGAGAAGACGACTGTTGTGAGAAGATACAAATGTACTTGAAGTCACATGACAGTTCCCTGGCTGATTGACAGATCGTTGAGGAGCAGCGGTGGAGTAAGGGGTTTTCCGGCCTGGGGGGTCAGGACCCGGCCTGGGGGGTCAGGACATTCAGGACCCGGCCTGGGGGTCAGGACCCGGCTGGGGGTCAGGAGCCGGCTCAGGACCCGGCCTGGGGGTCAGGACCAGCCTTCAGGACCATGGGGGGTCAGGAGGGGGTCAGGAAACCCGGCTCATCAGTGTCAAGTCCCCTGATATGCATATATCATAGATGACTCTGAAGCTATAGCTATTCAGGCTACTAACCCATAGCTAGGGCTAGATGATGTGTTTTTGGTGTGAATAACCGCTGTGTTTAACAGAGTTAGGAAGGAGGAGGCTACAGACAAGTCTCCAGAGTTCCATCCCACAGTTCAGAGCAGAGTTCCCCCACTAAGCGGGGTCACTGGGAAGGGATATGGGGTCGTGGGAAACCCTTGGCTCATCAGCTGTAGATATCCCACAGTGCATTGGATATATAATAATGGATAAAAGGGTTAAAAGGTTTTCTATATACCAGACCAGTATAGTCCAGTACAGATCGGTATAGACCAGTATAAGAGGGGATAGGCCAGTACAGGCCATTACAGACCAGTACAGATCGGCATATTCCAGTACAGACCAGTATAAGAGGGGATAGGCCATACAGACTAGTATATACCAGAACAAGAGGGGACAGGCCAGTACAGACCAGTACATTCCAGTACAGACCAGTACATAGGGGACTTACCTCATCTGTGCACCAGCCACACTTCTCGGCGACCTGGATGCACTCTCCGCAGGACTGGGCGTTGGCCTTGATACATTCACTGCCCTCTGGAAGACACAACCAGCCTCTTAGCCACCGGTGCCCGAACCCCACAAACACACCCCGAACCCGGCTCCAGTCGAACCCAACCTCCCATCCCAGTGGAATCGACTCGAAGCACAACGTGTGGTTTCAAAAGAAGTCAGTGAAGTCATCGCTCGGGACTTTGGAGAACCGTGACATCATCGAGGAGAAACAGATGCGGCCGCAACAGCAGAGAGAAGACATTACGCCAGGGACAACCGAAACCATCCTCTCAAGCCAGAGGAAACCTTCTGAGGACAGACTTTTAAAATGTGAGGAAACCTTCTGAGGACAGACTTTTAAAATGTGAGGAAACCTTCTGAGGACAGACTTTTAAAATGTGAGGAAACCTTCTGAGGACAGACTTTTAAAATGTGAGGAAACCTTCTGAGGACAGACTTTTAAAATGTGAGGAAACCTTCTGAGGACAGACTTTTAAAATGTGAGGAAACCTTCTGAGGACAGACTTTTAAAATGTGAGGAAACCTTCTGAGGACAGACTTTTAAAATGTGAGGAAACCTTCTGAGGACAGACTTTTAAAATGTGAGGAAAACTTCTGAAACGTTGGAGGCACTGTCCTAAGATAGTAACAAAAACATCCTGACACCATCATTTAAAAACTCCAGACGACATTCTGAAACATTCTGCTGGGTCACAAACCCCCAAAAACAAACCCAGAAGATGTGCTGTGAAGCAGGAAGTGGTTGGTGAAATGTACCCTGATAAGAACACAAGTTTAGAGTCAAGTTCAATCCACACCTCCCGTCTCCGTGGCGACCGTGGAATGGATTCTTACCTTGCTGGGCCGAGCCGCCCCCGACCAGAACCAGAAGCGCCCCCACGCACAGGAGCCAGACATCCATCTGTAGGACGAAACGCACACTATGAACACATGAAATACATTATGAACACATGAATACACATTATGAACACATGAAACACATGACAAACAAAGAAACACACTATGAACACATGAAACACATTATGAACACATGAATATACATTATGAACACATGAAACACATTATGAACACATGAATATACATTATGAACACATGAAACACATTATGAACACATGAATATACATTATGAACACATGAAACACATTATGAACACATGAATACACACTATGAACACATGAAACACATTATGAACACATGAATACACATGAATACACATTATGAACACATGAAATACATTAATATACATTATGAACACATTAAACAGAGAAATACACATTATTAACACAAGAAACAGAGAAATACGCAATACACACCATTTTAATACGACACAAACCACATTAAAAAAGGAAAAATATAAAATTTCTTAAAATACAAAAATGTAACTTGTTGCATTTTGATGGAAGATGGCCGACAAATTTACAACCCCTTCCTCACTGCATCTCTGGAGAGAAGCGCCTGCCAAAGTACTACAAGTCAACGTGTCCTAGTGCTGGCTGACTGCAGTGGATAACCAGGGACTCTCAGGGTAAACATTGGAATGTCCCTACTTTATCAGCCAATAAAAAACATTCTGCAGAGGGAATAACACATGACCTACAAATCACAGATCTACTGTTTGACAGTCTTCATATCTGCTCTGTTTAAATAACAACATACTCGCCATCTTGTTTAATGTATATTACATCATTCTGTTCCGTGAATGCGTACGCGTCAATAAAATCTATTTATGAGTTCTGTGGTTGCGCATGGCTACAAAAAGCACTGTATATAAACTAGACAATAAACGCAGGACATGTGAAATGGTTCAGAATACTGTTTAGTAACACTTCTTAAAATACCACTTCTGCTTAGAGGCTCTAAAACCACCAGACCTGGTTTCCAAGCCATCATCAACATGATGTCATGACAATGGACATATCTGAATGCATGCATTTGTGTGCTGGTGTGTGTGTGTGCTGGTGTGTGTGTGTGTGTGTGTGTGTGTGTGTGTGTGTGTGTGTGTGTGTGTGTGTGTGTGTGTGTGTGTGTGTGTGTGTGTGTGTGTGTGTGTGTGTGTGTGTGTGTGTGTGTGTGTGTGTGTGTTGTGTGTTGTGTGTTGGTGTGGTGTGTGGTGTGTGTTGGTGTGGTGTGTGTGGTGTGTGGTGTGTGGTGTGTGTTGTGTGTTGGTGTGGTGTGTGTGGTGTGTGGTGTGTGTTGGTGTGGTGTGTGTGGTGTGTGGTGTGTGTTGGTGTGTGATGTGTGGTGTGTGTGTGTGCTTCACGCAGCTACAAGCTCATGTATGCGACACAAAGCCAGTCTTTCTGCTGACTCGGCTGAAACAAACTCCCACATATTTCATCACCTCTACTGGAGGCCTCCCCCGACCCAACGCAACCCGAGTTCAGCTCCACCAACCCTCGAGCAAGGCACACCGCAACACGCCTCGCTCCACAGGCATGCTGTCATCATGAGAGCAGAGTTAGTGTGCTAGCGCGTTAGCTTAGCAGTTGGTTGCCCTCGTTGTAGCAACAGCACATTAGGACGCAAAAACACTTCAGTGCTAAACACAGAACGTAAACGCACACATCTAACCTCCGACAAACACATGAAACCTAACATAACATCTAAGAACCGTAGCTAATTACCGCTAAGCTAATTACCGCTAAGGTACACCTAATAACAGACCACAGGAAAACGCCACTTTAAAAACAGTTTGGATTGTGGAATATGAACGGTACGATAATATAGAACAATCAATATTTACAATTAAAACATTCGAATAATACGTGCGTGGTGAAGGGTTCTGCGCGGCCTACCACTGGTTCGGTGGGAGTGAGACACCGCTAAGCTAAAGCTAAGCTAGCACCCTGCATCATGTCTGCCATCGTCGTAACCAAGGCTCTAGTTCACACCCAGTAACCCAGAGGTGGGGGGGGGGGGGGGGGGGGGGGGGGGGGGGGGGGGGGGGGGGGGGGGGGGGGGGTGTGTGCCCATGTTTGGGCAGGTCATTTCTTGCCTCTGCAGGCCGTGATGCTCCCACCATGACACACTTCATCTAGCTGCAAGAGCTCAAATCCTGCACTTCATTCTCCCTCCCTCTCTCTTTCAGCCTCCCCCCCGCACTCTCCATGTCTGTCTCCCTCCCCCTCTCCCTCCCACTAACCCCTCTCTCTCTCCCTCTCTCTTCCCCCCCTCTCCCTCCCACTAACCCCTCTCTCTCCCTCTCTTCCCCCCCCTCCCACTAACCCCTCTCTCTCTCTCTCTCCCCCCTCCCTCCCTCCCTCCCTCCCCCCCCCCTCTCTCTCTCTCGCGGGGCTGGTAGTGTCAGAGTGGACATCGTCTGTGTCCACCGCAGCGCTGGACAGAATGCAGAACCAGCGTGTGGAAACAGTCATCGGGTCACACACCAGCGCTTCCGTTGGTCTTCCTTGATCATGTCGCTCTACTTCAACGTATAACCGGTATTACGGGGCGGGACTAAGCGTAGTTAGAATGTGATTGGATCGTAAAGGACGTGGTTGCCGCTAGTGGGCGTACCTTCTGCTTATTGGCTACTGTCAAAGTAGAACAGACCCTCAACAGCGTTACTATTGGTTGGAATGTTACAAGCCACCTATTAAAACGTACAAAAGGAAAACAAGTGACTGGTTGTTCTGACATAGGTACATAGAACCATAGGTTAATAGGACCACAGGTACATAGAACCATAGGTTAATAGGACCACAGGTACATAGAACCACAGGTACATAGGACCACAGGTACATAGAACCATAGGTACATAGGACCACAGGTACATAGGACCATAGGCACATAGAACCATAGGACCACAGGTACATAGAACCACAGGTACATAGGACCACAGGTACATAGAACCACAGGTACATAGAACCACAGGTACATAGAACCACAGGTACATGCTACAAGGTGGGCAATTCAACACTAACGAGTTCAAGTGTTGAAGTTCAAAGGTCAGTAAGTGTCAGCGGTGAAGAACGACCGTTCCTCTCCCACCTCTTCCCAGAGAGTCGTCGGCGCGGGAGAACGCCGGTCGTTCACCAACCGACATAAATCTGCCGCCACATTCCAGCGCCCCGCGGGGGTCAGAGGTTACAGGCTCGTGAAAAACAACCGCATCCTGCGAGACCAACCGGCCTCTCTAGCCCCCTCTCGTCTGGGGCTCCGGACGACCAAACTACCAACCGGACTGAATACTTTCACCAACATACACTATTTTACACTATTCCACATTTGCATCTTCATCCTGAATGAATGCCGACGCCCGAGCAAGACAAACCCCTCCATGGACATTTGTACTTCGGCAAATACATTTCTGAAATCTGATTCAGAAACATGTTACAGCCAGTAAAACTCTGTCTGCGTTTGTCCGTTCAACCTACAGCTAAGAGGCCTACAGCTCTACAGCTAAGAGGCCTACAGCTAAGAGGCTAAGAGGCCTACAGCCCTACAGCTAAGAGGCCTACAGCCCTACAGCTAAGAGGCCTACAGCTAAGAGGCCTACAGCTAAGAGGCCTACAGCTAAGAGGCTAAGAGGCCTACAGCCCTACAGCTAAGAGGCCTACAGCTAAGAGGCCTACAGCTAAGAGGCCTACAGCTCTACAGCTAAGAGGCCTACAGCCCTACAGCTAAGAGGCCTACAGCCCTACAGCTAAGAGGCCTACAGCCCTACAGCTAAGAGGCCTACAGCTAAGAGGCCTACAGCTAAGAGGCCTACAGCTCTACAGCTAAGAGGCCTACAGCCCTACAGCTAAGAGGCCTACAGCCCTACAGCTAAGAGGCCTACAGCCCTACAGCTAAGAGGCCTACAGCTAAGAGGCCTACAGCTCTACAGCTAAGAGGCCTACAGCCCTACAGCTAAGAGGCCTACAGCTAAGAGGCCTACAGCTAAGAGGCTAAGAGGCCTACAGCCCTACAGCTAAGAGGCCTACAGCCCTACAGCTAAGAGGCCTACAGCTAAGAGGCCTACAGCTAAGAGGCCTACAGCTCTACAGCTAAGAGGCCTACAGCTCTACAGCTAAGAGGCCTACAGCTCTACAGCTAAGAGGCCTACAGCTCTACAGCTAAGAGGCCTACAGCTAAGAGGCCTACAGCTAAGAGGCCTACAGCTAAGAGGCCTACAGCTCTACAGCTAAGAGGCCTACAGCTAAGAGGCCTACAGCTAAGAGGCCTACAGCTCTACAGCTAAGAGGCCTACAGCTAAGAGGCCTACAGCTAAGAGGCCTACAGCTAAGAGGCCTACAGCTCTACAGCTAAGAGGCCTACAGCTCTACAGCTAAGAGGCCTACAGCTCTACAGCTAAGAGGCCTACAGCTCTACAGCTAAGAGGCCTACAGCCCTACAGCTAAGAGGCCTACAGCTCTACAGCTAAGAGGCCTACAGCTCTACAGCTAAGAGGTCTACAGCTAAGAGGCCTACAGCTAAGAGGCCTACAGCTCTACAGCTAAGAGGCCTACAGCTAGGAGGCCTACGACTCAAAGAGATGATGTCACCGTGGTTACTCACATCCCAATGGCTAGATTGTTGATGACCTCGCTCTAAATTCAGCGGCCGACAGAGAAGGCGGAATTAAAAGGACAAAAGGAATCTCAGATCGGAGGAATTTGGAACTTCAGAGTGTTGCCCACATGCCAGATGGTGAGGGAGGAGGGGCTATCACTCAGCTGCAGGAAACGAGAGAGAGAGAGAGAGAGAGAGAGAGAGAGAGAGAGAGAGAGAGAGAGAGAGCGAGAGCGAGAGCGAGAGCGAGAGCGAGAGAGAGAGAGAGAGAGAGAGAGAGAGAGAGAGAGAGAGAGATCTGGGAAGAGGGCCAGCACAAAACAGCTTTCAGAGCAGAACACTTCATTGCGGAAAATCTGAACGATTTTCAGACGTCGACTAATCCGCAGATGAGCTGCATACAAAGTTGTTAGTTTCACAATCACCGAAGCTAATAAGGTGATCATTCCGGGCAAGAACAGTTGGCTTGATAGTATAATAGTATACCTTTTGGCTGTAGTCATGACAATCACAGCATCAATATAGTGATTGCTAACTCTTCCATATCACCAAGCCTGGGAAGAGAGAGAGGTATGGGGGGGGGGGGGGGGGGGGGGGGGGGCTGCTCTCGCTCTCTAAATCTTTCTTCACTACATCTGTCCTGCGACCTCACCATCACCTCTCATCTCCCTTCTCCTCCCCCCCCCCCCCCGCTGTCCCAGGGCTATGATGTCATCAGGATGACAGCGAGGTGAGGTTAGTGTTTGGAGGGCCAGCGAGCAGTGCCATGTCTTTTTATGGTGAGGGCCCCCGGAGGCCGCGGTCTCTGGAACGATGGCTCATCCACCTTCCTGTCTCTCCATTATAAACAGCAGGCCTCGGCTCCTTCTCGGTCATAACTCGGCAAGCACACCGCACGCCGTGCGCTGAGCGGCCGTCTTTTAAAGCCTGGCTAAAATCCACACCTTTGCCCACAGCTGTCTGCCCACACCATGTCCAGGTCTCTAGACGTCTCAGGGGCAGCTCACTGCTAGCATGTAGCGGTCAGCAGAGCCAGCACACTGGGATGCTACAAGACGTGGTGTCAACATGCCTTAGGCACTAGCATCATAATAGGTCAGGTATGCATGTTGACATTGATGCAGGTTAGCATGCACGTTAGCGTGCTAATAAACCACCATGCACGTTAGCGTGCTAATAAACCACCATGCACGTTAGCGTGCTAATAAACCACCATGCACGTTAGCGTGCTAATAAACCACCATGCACGTTAGCATGCTAATAAACCACCATGCACGTTAGCGTGCTAATAAACCACCATGCACGTTAGCGTGCTAATAAACCACCATGCACGTTAGCGTGCTAATAAACCACCATGCACGTTAGCGTGCTAATAAACCACCATGCACGTTAATAAACCAACACGAATGTCTCTAGACGTTTTTACAAACTATTGAAGCTTGTAGAAATAATGTATGATTGCTTTGTAACTGCATGAAATAGTTTAAAACAATGTCCTGGTCCATGGCCAGGTCTTTATAAATGTATTTATATATATATATATATATATATATATATTTCTTTTTATATGTTCCGGTTATGGAAAGACAAAAGGGTCCTGAAGGTTTTACCAGCAGCTGCTTCTGGGATCAACGTAATACTTCGCTTTGAGGCGGGAAATCGATTAGAAGCAGAGCCTTAAAGTCTGCGATGAGGAGGGCTGGTTTATCAGGAGCCCAGACAGACAGACAGCTGCTGGGGCGAACCCCCAACCATAACGTAATGCTCAAGGGCTCCCCTGCAGTCTCTTGTTACATTCCATAAGCTGTGATGCAATCGCCGCTCGACAGCCAATGGCTGCAGGGCGCTGGTCACCGTGCTGGCTAATGATTGGTGGAGAGCTCCTCGCCACGGCCCCTACCAGGGCGTCAACACAAACAATGATCAACTGGGAGTGATTTCTGCTCACTCCCAGTTGATCACCCT
Organism: Lota lota; assembly: GCA_026745465.1. NCBI lineage: Eukaryota > Metazoa > Chordata > Actinopteri > Gadiformes > Lotidae > Lota > Lota lota. The sequence continues at coordinate 105,466 of JACYXH010000810.1, read as the reverse complement.
CACGTTTCCGATCTGGGATTGCTTGGATCCTCAACAGTCACATAGCAGCATCAATACAAGATCAATAACTAATAATAAGTAGCAACATCAATACAACAATGTGTTCAAGTGGTAGTGGACAGCACCACAGTCTTAAGAGTGCCAATGATATGTCCATGTCTCTCCCTCCCTCCCCCTCCCTCGTAGCCCACAGGGAGTCCTGGTGCCAGAAGAATGGCCCTCCTGTTGACGGCTCCGCCCGCACTGTGACTGGACATTGTTCTGGTCAAGTTGCTGTGGTCCAGCAGAGAGTAGAGAACAGCGGGGTCATACAGAGCGAGGCTGAACAGTCATGCAGAGCGAGGCTGAACAGTCATACAGAGCGAGGCTGAACAGTCATGCAGAGCGAGGCTGAACAGTCATACAGAGCGAGGCTGAACAGTCATGCAGAGCGAGGCTGAACAGTCATGCAGAGCGAGGCTGAACAGTCATACAGAGCGAGGCTGAACAGTCATGCAGAGCGAGGCTGAACAGTCATACAGAGCGAGGCTGAACAGTCATACAGAGCGAGGCTGAACAGTCATGCAGAGCGAGGCTGAACAGTCATGCAGAGCGAGGCTGAACAGTCATGCAGAGCGAGGCTGAACAACTTCCTCTGTAAGCGCAGAACAAAAAACCTGAATGTACATCAAAGCTAATGTCAGTTCAGTTCACGTGTGAACATCTTCTTGTCTGACGGGACTAATTCAGATTCTGAGCTGAAGCCGCGTCGGCTTGTGTAAACAACCATGATTTACTGACGGAGTCAATGGGGTCTGCAAAACACAACTGATCATTATGGGATGCCAAAATGAACAACAAAGCAACGAGGATAGTCTTTCACGTCTAGCCTCTTGGTGTTTGCTTATCGTGGATCTCACTAAGGAATCAGGAGCACCGTGTAGAGACCCGGTTTCAGTGGGCCAAACTGGTTGTGACTGCTGACTGATATTCACCCAGTACGGGACGCCTGAGCTCAGACCGACGAATGAGGAGGAGGAGGGAGGAGGAAGTAGTGAGCGGTTGTGTCGTTTTCTTCTGGGTTCCACAGTCTGAAAGTCTGTTGTGGTGCCACTTCTGCTGCCATGGCAACAGCCGCACAGCGTGTAAGGCTTCTGATATTTGCATGTATTTCATGTCAAGTGACATTATTGCTCTGCTAGGATATGACCACGTAACAGACTGCTACTTCACAGGTACACACGGGCTGAGAAAAGAGAAAGGGCTAAAACAGGATTTATTTCACCAGGTTGGACCCTTTGAAATCAACAACATTACCCAACAACACCCCACTCAACTTTGACCCCTGGCCCGGCACCTGTTTTCCTCGCATGGCTGTGGATTGACAAGGAAGGACGCCTCGCTACATCTGCTAGCCCGGCGAATACTGCTGGGACCCCTTTAGCAGTTAGCCGTATGCTAACTATTAGTTAGTCTAACGTTATGGTAAACATTCAGAACCATGACGCTGGTACTGCCAAGCACGACTTTAAACTTTGATACAAGACTTCTGTGGCTAGCTCTACAACTCAGATACAGACATATAAAGCTAGCTTTAAAACTCAGATAAACATATATAGCTACTTTTTTAACTCAGATATCATCTTCTATAGTTACTTTTTGAACTCAGATACCTACTTATATAGTTTTCCTTTCAACTCTGATGCTGACGTCTATAGAGTGCATTTAGCATCTGATGCCAACTTCTCTAGCTAGCTTTTGAATTATGATTCCATCTAATGGCGAGCCATGAAACTCAACGAGACTCCAGGCTGGAGTAAGTGTCTGAGAGGACTTCTCTCCCCCGACGATGAGATAACCCATTCCTTCTCTAGCAGTACCGTTCATCTCCCACACCGCCGACATGGAAAAACCACACACTGGTTTTTCTCCTCTTTATATAAAACGCAGGTTCCTCGGACATCTACACTGAACTGAGGGACTGTTTCAGCGTTTGTATGGGGGAGAAGAAGTAGCCTCTCTCCCTTGACAAGACACCACCCTAAACATTTATACAAGGTATACACACATCCTGGTAAATTCCATTTCTTTGCCAGATTTGTTCCAAACATGGCAATCAACGATAATCCAACCCTCTCTGATGCAGCTACGTTAAAGCTAGGCTAATTAAGGCCATGTTACATCTAGGCTCATTATAACAAGACTAGTTATGGCTCGGCTAGTTCTAGTTAGGTAACTGCTAGGCTGGTTCTTGCTAGGCTTCTGCTAGGTTGTTATTGCGGTTACTGCTATGCTGGTGATGGCCAAGTTGCATTTAGGCTATTTATAACAAGACTAGTTTTAGCTTGGCTAGTCCTAGTTAGGTAACCGATAGGCTGGTTCTAGCTAGGCCGGTACTAGCTAGGTTACTGCTAGGTTGTTATTGCTGTTACTGCTATGCTGGTGATGGCCAGGTAACAGCTAGGCTAGTTTTAGCCAGGTTACAGCTAGGCTAGTTTTAGCCAGGTTACAGCTAGGCTAGTTTTAGCCAGGTTACAGCTAGGCTAGTTTTAGCCAGGTTACAGCTAGGCTAGTTTTATCCAGGTTACAGCTAGGCTAGTTTTATCCAGGTTACAGCTAGGCTAGTTTTAGCCAGGTTACAGCTAGGCTAGTTTTAGCCAGGTTACAGCTAGGCTAGTTGTAGCCAGGTTACAGCCAGGTTTCTATAGCTATGCTTGCTGGAGCCAAGTTAAGTCTGGCTCATGATAGGCTGGTCAAAGATGGGTGTAACCCATGCCTTCATCTGTGATTAATCTCTGGGATGCTGGGAAGGGGGGGGGGGGGGGGGGGGGCTCGTGACAGCTCATGTAGCATTGGACCATCCCAGCGTTAGCTGTGTGTTGAAACACCAGAACATGGTTACAACGGGGAAGTAGTGACTCAGTCCCCGGACATCTATCCAAACCCCCCCCCTCACGGTCTACAATTAGGAGGCCTTGTTTGGGTACAACCATGTCATCTGTGCGCTTAAGGAGACTTCAAAGTCGAGATGTCCTGCCGTCTAATGACCAGCGGGGACGGAAGGTGACGGAGTGTGTCTGGTAGAAACCATCCAGTGTCAATTACTGCTTTCACAGTCCACACACACACACACACACACACACACACACACACACACACACACACACACACACACACACACACACACACACACACACACACACACACACACACACACACACACACACACACACACACACACACACACACACACACACACACACACACACACACACACACACACACACACACCTCGAGGCGCGGGTTAACCAGCAGCAGGTAGGGCGTGACTGAGACGAGCCGGGTCTCGTTTGCTCCTCATACCGCTTCTTAACGGTGTTGTTGTTGTGGCAACGGGCCGACCAGAGGCTTGTAGGTCTACCCCCCACAGAACAGAGTCCTGTCGTCTACCCCTAACAGTAGAGTCCTGTAGGTCTACCCCTAACAGTAGAGTCCTGTAGGTCTACCCCTAACAGTAGAGTCCTGTAGGTCTACCCCTAACAGTAGAGTCCTGTAGGTCTACCCCTAACAGTAGAGTCCTGTCGTCTACCCCTAACAGTAGAGTCCTGTCGTCTACCCCTAACAGTAGAGTCCTGTAGGTCTACCCCTAACAGTAGAGTCCTGTAGGTCTACCCCTAACAGTAGAGTCCTGTCGTCTACCCCTAACAGTAGAGTCCTGTAGGTCTACCCCTAACAGTAGAGTCCTGTCGTCTACCCCTAACAGTAGAGTCCTGTCGTCTACCCCTAACAGTAGAGTCCTGTAGGTCTACCCCTAACAGTAGAGTCCTGTCGTCTACCCCTAACAGTAGAGTCCTGTAGGTCTACCCCTAACAGTAGAGTCCTGTAGGTCTACCCCTAATAGTAGAGTCCTGTAGGTCTACCCCTAACAGTAGAGTCCTGTAGGTCTACCCCTAATAGTAGAGTCCTGTAGGTCTACCCCTAACAGTAGAGTCCTGTAGGTCTACCCCTAACAGTAGAGTCCTGTAGGTCTACCCCTAACAGTAGAGTCCTGTAGGTCTACCCCTAACAGTAGAGTCCTGTAGGTCTACCCCTAACAGTAGAGTCCTGTAGGTCTACCCCTAACAGTAGAGTCCTGTAGGTCTACCCCTAACAGTAGAGTCCTGTAGGTCTACCCCTAACAGTAGAGTCCTGTAGGTCTACCCCTAACAGTAGAGTCCTGTAGGTCTACCCCTAACAGTAGAGTCCTGTAGGTCTACCCCTAACAGTAGAGTCCTGTAGGTCTACCCCTAACAGTAGAGTCCTGTAGGTCTACCCCTAACAGTAGAGTCCTGTAGGTCTACCCCTAACAGTAGAGTCCTGTAGGTCTACCCCTAACAGTAGAGTCCTGTAGGTCTACCCCTAACAGTAGAGTCCTGTAGGTCTACCCCTAACAGTAGAGTCCTGTAGGTCTACCCCTAACAGTAGAGTCCTGTAGGTCTACCCCTAACAGTAGAGTCCTGTAGGTCTACCCCTAACAGTAGAGTCCTGTAGGTCTACCCCTAACAGTAGAGTCCTGTAGGTCTACCCCTAACAGTACAACCAGACCCATTGTTTCCTTATCGGGGCCATTTGGTTTCTTACGAGACGTCGACGCTGGTTTTCACACCGCTCCGTTCATTCACCTTAGAAGAAAAACACACGCTGCCCTCCCTGGCTATAAACGTAGCCCGAAGGCCTACTTTCTCTGCGGGGGGGGGGGGGGGGGGGGGGGGGGGGGGGGGGGGGGGCGGGGAACAACCCATAGGAGCATAGTTAAATACCAAACTAAATTATTCGTTTCGAGAAACAAAAAAGAAAACCACGATTCTCCGTGGATCTTTTTGAAGAGATCCCTCCGGAGCCGTAGGAGATCCGACCGCTCAGCCCGGAGTCGCGAACCCGAGTCCGCGTTCTTTCTTCCTTTGTGGCCGCAAGCCACGAAGCACCAGCCAGGTGCAGCGTGGTCCTACAAGAAGTTCACTCACCATGTGTTCCCAGTAGGTCGGCCAGGAGGTTCACAACCGCATCGGGCGTCTCGAAGTATCCTCCTTATGAATGTAGACGAAGAAACTCTCTTGAAACCAGGACAAAAACCGACGGTCCGCTTCTAACCCGGGTTTAAAGAGACCAGACCCCCCCCCCCTCCACAAGGAAACTGTACCAAAACAAAGAAGGTTCACAGACAAAAGGAAAGGGGGAAAAACGCGTTTTTACGTAATGTTAAGAGTTGGAATGAGGTTAAGGAGACCAAGATACGAGGTGAGTGGAACTGACCGAGGCTGACCGACGCGCTGCTGCCGCTTCGGGTTTTTCTCCCGAGCCAATGACGTCACCAAGTAGCCCCGCCCACGCCGAACGTACACCTTCAATCCAAAGGCAATGAGAATGTATGAATAACACACACACACACACACACACACACACACACACACACACACACACACACACACACACACACACACACACACACACACACACACACACACACACACACACACACACACACACACACACACACACACACACACACGTTTTATTGCAAGGTATCAATCCAAATAATTTAATATTGTGCGGTTTTACACAATGGAGCAGTTGTCCTTATCAGTTTCATGAGCTTTTCCTATGAATCATAAAAGTCAAGCAAACTTCCGGCCAGACCTACTGGATTACTAATGATTAGTCACTACCAGATACACCGGGGGGGAGAGAGAGAGAGAGAGAGAGAGAGAGAGAGAGAGAGAGAGAGAGAGAGAGAGAGAGAGAGAGAGAGAGAGAGAGAGAGAGAGAGAGAGAGAGAGGGGGGGGGGGGGGACCAGGCGAGAGAGACAGTGAGGCACACACACATACACACACAAGAGAGAGAGGGTGAGACCGGGAGGGTGAGGGGGTGAGACAGGTGAGAGAAGGTGAGACAGCGTTGGTGTGTTCATTAGAAGCTTGTTAATAACACCATATTTTAATCCACAGAACTCTACCTACCGTTTAATTTCACGTCCATGATACTTACCGTAGAAGACGTAGATGCTGCTCTCCTAAAATTCACAGTTTCAGTTAAACTACCGAGATAACTGATGCGCAGCGCATCATAGACTGTGATGCTCACACATAGTTACGCCATCTGCTGGCCGTCAAATGAATGAGTTAAACGTTTTTTATGAATAATATTTAGCAAATATTTATTCAGAGGTGAGCTAGGCTATTGTATGAGACGAGTTGGATGATCATAAACCAATTACATTTTTTGTTACGTTTGATTTTGAAGACCATGGATGCTAAACGCTGGATCAACTTTATTCTAATTTGATTTCCTGTTGTTATGTTAGTTGACGGCAGAGCACTAGAAAAACCAAACCGCCGAAACCATAAGATCATCACAAACCTCGCCCTGGCCTAGCTCCTGCTAACCCTAACCTCTGCTCTCACTTTCAATATCCGCCTTTGAGGTCAGGTTGGGGTGTGGAACATAGTCTGCAACACCGCTGACCCCTAGTGGTCGGTTGCTTCAACAACACACAGGTTTCAAGTTCAAAACATTTGCACTGTTCTGTAGTGTATTGTTGCTTCTGTGTTATGTCTTTCATGTTGTATTTATGATGGATATAATGTGTTTTAATACCTGGCTGAAAACACATTTCCCCCGGTGGGATAAAACAATTTGACTTGACTCATCGTGAAAGTCCTTTAACCTTCAGCTCTAGACAGGACAGTGGGGAAGAAAAGAAAACAAATTCTTGATTAAAACATTTATTTATTATCCAATTCTTTGGAATGTAGTAGTCAACGATGGGTTGTGGACAACAGAGAGAGTGAGTCTGGGCCAGAAGGAGCTGAAATACAAACGTCACTTTGAGTCGCTGAAGGCTGCAGATGGCCTCGCCTTGGTTCCTACAGACAGGGGCCCCATAAACACGGCCTTCTCGAAGGACGAGAACCCCAACAATATGGCACGCCCATCCACGAGGCTGCAAAACACGACATGATATCATACCAAGGAGAACAAATGAAAGGCGCACCTTTTCAAACCGACGTGTCTAAATGTATTTTTTTTTCAAGAATGAAAAACATTTGCGTAAAATCTTTACGTTTCAGAATTATACCATGTCTTCTGAAATGATGGGTGTAAAACAACGACAACACGTTTTTTGTCATTTTCCTTTCACCTCGGTTCATAAATCAACATCATAAAGACATAGTTTCTATATATATTTTTTAAATATATCAGTGCAACATTATTTTCACATAAAGTACTGCAGCATCCTCCCTGGTTTTCAACAAGCAGCCGAGTACTTCGGACTCGAGACGGCGGGGGAAAGTCCAACCAGGTGTGACAATTCGTACGGACTTTACATTCAGGGACAAAGTCAAGCACAACGCACACAGCAACACGGAAACAACACAGCTACATGAAATCAAAGCTCCCTGTTCCCAAGAAGTCCATCGTGTAGGTCTGCTGACCCAGTAGTTTAGTGACACCAGCAAACTCTTTCTTCTGGCGTTAACCATAGACGAGTCAGGAGCCATCTTGAGGTTCACAGGCCTACTGTAGTACCCCTTGTTCCATTCGGTACAGGATGTCGTGTTACACACACACACACACACGCACACGCACACGCACACACACACACACACGGTGTGGCGCCATAGTGTTGGTGGATACATGGGGAATATCGTCAACTCTCTGGCTGAGTCCTGGTCCGGCCCGGCGGGTGTTGTAGTGGATGTTATGGGGTTCAAAACACGTGACTTCTACATTCCACAACCACATATCACCAGGCTAACAACACGTCGAAACACAGCACACAAAATGGCGTCTTTTTAAAGGCAGATCAGAGACCAACCGCTCTGGGTGTTTCCTGGTCGTCGTTGGTGATACCAACAGATTGGTTGCTGTTGCTCGGGCGCAGATACAGGTGACCGCAGACGTAACCGTGGGCCTTAGTTAACACCAATAAGCCGACCGTATCCTCTA
>JACYXH010000810.1:70000-85000 GCA_026745465.1 Lota lota | reverse complement strand
GACCCACCTTGGGCCTGGTCCCGTTGTGCTCCCGGACCAGGGTCCACTGCAGGCCGTCCTGGCTGTAGCCCACCTTGAAGCGCTTCATGAACACGTTGCGGTCGCGGTGCTTCCCGCCCTGGATCACAACCCCGCTCACCATCTTGTCCTGGCCCAGGTCCACCTGCAAGGCATCATGGGAAATGGAAGGGATGCGGTTGGTTGGGGAGAAGGCGGAATAACTGTTGGATGAACTGAAATAAGATCACATGTAGCTGTAGTTCTACTTGTACCTGCATCCATTTTCTGACCTGTAGCCCAACTTGTACCTGTAGCCCTACCCGTGCTAATTGTAGCTCTATGTGTGCTAACTGTAGCCCTACCCGTGCTAATTGTAGCCCTACCTGTGCTACTTGTAGCCCTGTGTGTGCTACACGTAGCCCTACCTGTGCTACACGTAGCCCTACCTGTGCTACCTGTAGCCCTACCTGTGCTGCCTGTAGCCCTGCGCGTGCTACCTGTAGCCCTGCGCGTGCGTACCTGGAGCCCTACCTGTGCTACCTGTAGCCCTGCGCGTGCTACCTGTAGCCCTGCGCGTGCGTACCTGGAGCCCTACCTGTGCTACCTGTAGCCCTGCGCGTGCTACCTGTAGCCCTGCGCGTGCTACCTGTAGCCCTGCGCGTGCGTACCTGGAGCCCTACCTGTGCTACCTGTAGCCCTGCGCGTGCGTACCTGGAGCCCTACCTGTGCTACCTGTAGCCCTGCGCGTGCGTACCTGGAGCCCTACCTGTGCTACCTGTAGCCCTGCGCGTGCGTACCTGGAGCCACTCGTTCCTGAAGGGCTGCTTGGTTTGCAGCTGGGTCCAGCCTGAGCGGCCCGTCAGCAGGCGGGAGTTCTCGGGCACCCAGCCGCGGTCGGCGTGGGACGAGGCCACGATCTGGGCGTCGGTGATCTGGCCCGACACCATGCCCAGCATCCCGGAACACGGGTAGTCTGGGGGAGGAGACAGGGGCGGGGTTAGGCTCAAAGGGGGAGTGGTTATGACAAGAGGGGCGTGGTTAGGAAAAGAGGGGTGTGGCTAGGGTTGGAGGGTTGTGGGTGGGACAAGAGGGGCGTGGTTAGGACGATAAAATAACCCATAACTGACTGTTAAGGGGCGGGGCTTGTTCTACCTGTGGTTTAAACTGACTGTTAGGGGGTGGGGCTTGTTCTACCTGTGGTTTAAACTGACTGTTAGGGGGTGGGGCTTGTTCTACCTGTGGTTTAAACTGACTGTTAGGGGGCGGGGCTTGTTCTACCTGTGGTTTAAACTGACTGTTAGGGGGCTGGGGCTTGTTCTACCTGTGGTTTAAAACTGACTGTTAGGGGGCGGGGCTTGTTCTACCTGTGGTTTAAACTGACTGTTAGGGGGCGGGGCTTGTTCTACCTGTGGTTTTAACTGACTGTTGGGGCGGGGCTTGTTCTACCTGTGGTTTTAACTGACTGTTGGGGGCGGGGCTTGTCCTACCTGAGGTTTTGCAGCCGTAGACCTCGAAGCGCATGCAGATGCCTTGCTCCCAGGACATGGGGCGGATGCGGACGTAGCGCGCCAGCGTCTGCTTGGGGAGGAAGGAGCGCACCTCATCTGTAGGGTTCAGGTTACCCTGGAAGATCTGGAGGGAGAGAGAGGTTAGGTTAGAACAGAGAGAGAGAGAGAGAGAGAGAGAGAGAGAGAGAGAGAGGTTAGGTTAGAACAGAGAGAGAGAGAGAGAGAGAGAGAGGTTAGGTTAGAACAGAGAGAGAGAGAGAGAGAGAGAGGTTAGGTTAGAACAGAGAGAGAGAGAGAGAGAGAGAGAGAGGTTAGGTTAGAACAGAGAGAGAGAGAGAGAGAGGTTAGGTTAGAACAGAGAGAGAGAGAGAGAGAGAGGTTAGGTTAGAACAGAGAGAGAGAGAGGTTAGGTTAGAACAGAGAGAGAGAGAGAGAGAGAGGTTAGGTTAGAACAGAGAGAGAGAGAGAGAGAGAGAGAGAGAGAGACAGCGAGCGAGAGAGACAGCGAGAGAGAGCGAGAGAGAGAGAGACAGAGAGAGAGAGACAGCGAGAGAGAGCGAGAGAGAGAGAGAGAGAGAGAGAGAGAGGTTAGGTTAGAACAGAGAGAGAGAGAGAGAGAGAGGTTAGGTTAGAACAGAGAGAGAGAGAGAGAGAGAGAGAGAGAGGTTAGGTTAGAACAGAGAGAGAGAGAGAGAGAGAGAGAGAGACAGCGAGAGAGAGACAGCGAGAGAGAGCGAGAGAGAGAGAGAGACAGAGAGAGAGAGACAGCAGAGAGAGAGAGAGAGAGAGAGAGAGAGAGAGAGAGAGAGAGAGAGAGAGAATATGAATATTTCAGAATGCGTGCTGCTGTGTAGTAAATAAATAAATCGTGGACTTCTCAGACCAGCACCCCCCCCCCCCCCCCCCCATGGACCAGCACTCCCCCCCCAGCCCATGGACCAGCACCCCCCCCCCCCCCCCATGGACCAGCACTCCCCCCCCCAGCCCATGGACCAGCACTCCCCCCCCCCCCCCCCCCCCCCCATGACCAGCACCTCCCCCCCCCCATGGACCAGCACCCCCCCCCCCCCCCCCCCCCCAATGGACCAGCCCCCCCCCCAGCCCATAATAACCACCTTCTGCTTGGAGTCCTCCTTCACGGTGAGCCAGTCCTCCCCGTTGGAGCTCAGGTCCAGCTTGTAGGAGCGCACGTAGTACCGCTTCCTGGTCTCCTTGGAGACGGCCCCCTGGGTGCCCACCGCTGACACGTAGCGCAGGAAGCCCAGGTCCACCTGGGGGAGAGAGAGGTTCACTTAGACCAGAGAGAGAGAGAGAGAGAGAGGTTCACTTAGACCAGAGAGAGAGAGAGAGAGGTTCACTTAGACCAGAGAGAGAGAGAGAGAGGTTCACTTAGACCAGAGAGAGAGAGAGAGAGAGAGGTTCACTTAGACCAGAGAGAGAGAGAGAGAGGTTCACTTAGACCAGAGAGAGAGAGAGAGAGGTTCACTTAGACCAGAGAGAGAGAGAGAGAGAGAGAGAGAGGTTCACTTAGACCAGAGAGAGAGAGAGAGAGGTTCACTTAGACCAGAGAGAGTGAGAGAGAGAGAGGTTCACTTAGACCAGAGAGAGAGAGAGAGAGGTTCACTTAGACCAGAGAGAGAGAGAGAGAGAGAGGTTCACTTAGACCAGAGAGAGAGAGAGAGAGAGAGAGAGAGAGAGAGAGAGAGAGAGAGAGAGAGAGAGGTGGGTGGACGGGGGGGGGGGGGGTGCTCGTGTGTCTAGCCGTGCCTCTACTCTTCCACGGCCAGCACGGTTCAGATTAAGATAAGAATAGAAGCCCACGAGAAAACCTGGGAAATACATATCTCCACACTACACAAACTATCTTTTCATATTTCTTTGACCTCTTTCTAAGTCCTATTTCTCTCCCGTTTACCTTTTGGCTGTGACCCCCTACTTTCCCGTCTGGGATTTCTTAAAGTAGGCCTACAGCTTGTCTCTTCTAAACCCAACGGATCGCAGCCCCAGGGGAGCGTTGTTTGGCTGGGTTTGTTCCCAGCGTTTGTCCACACGGAGGAAGCTGAATGAATTCTAAAATAGCGTCTCCTCATGGAGTTCTAAGGAGGTCCCTCTCTTCCCACTGGGCTGCTCCATGTCCCTCTCTTCCCACTGGGCTGCTCCATGTCCCTCTCTTCCCACTGCGCTGCTCCACGTCCCTCTCTTCCCACTGGGGTTTTGGGAGTTTTCCCTTCTGGGGTTTAACGACGATGGGTCCACAATGTCCCCTCGTGGGAATCGGAGCCTTCTGGCCTTAATTGTTGCACGGGTTGTCCACACGTTATTGACATTTCCCCGTTTTGGTGGTCGGAGTCACGGAGCCATCAGTGCCTTTACGACGCAAAGTTGTGCAGACGAGCAGACGTTTAGAGGTTAGAACGAGGCTTAGAACCGCTTCCCTACCACGCCCGAAACGGGAAAACAGTCAGAGGCCTGGATGGAGCGACGGTGGCGTTGCTCTGAACGGAGAGGGGCGAACGACGGACATCCTGACACTCTTGACGGGGGCGAGACGAAAGGAGACCCCACAAAGCACTTCCTGACGATAACAGGATGCTGTTGTTTTTGTTCCTTCCTTCGCGTCACCGACACCGGCGACAACTGTGGAGAGGCGGGTTCTAGTGGGAGGTTCCAAGGGGTGGGTTCTTGTTTTCCCCCCCCCACTAGTATCGAGAAACAAAACCAACCGTCTCGGGGGCGTTCCGTTCTCCTTGGAATCGGAACGTTGGTGAACGTTGAACGTTCTAGAGTTCTAGAACAGCGCAGACGGAATGTTGAGTGAGAGCGTTCTCGGGGCAGAACGTTCCGGAGGCTGAACTCTCCGCTTTGTGTTCCTGGGGGGGTAAACCACGCAGGGCTGGCCGGGAGATTGGAGCTGTGGCTCCCGCGACGTTTACAAGGTGTTCAAGGTGCTGCAAGAGCTCCATAAACACAGGCCACTTAAAAAGCTGCTTTGGGGTTAAGCTGGCCTGGTTACGGGGTTAAGCTGGCCTGGTTACGGGGTTAAGCTGGCCTGGTTACGGGGTTTAAGTGACCGGTTTATTGGGTCGGAAGGGCTTGGTTGTGGGGCTCCGAACTAATTCCTGAACACTTGGTTTTGATCAATCCAAACACATGTCCTCTCTTTTCCATCTGGTTTCTCCGATTCGTGAGGATTATAATAAGTGTAAACACTACGGCACATCTAGTCCCAACATGTTCAACACAAATTCAGAGACATTTCTGAGCGATGAACTCTGACCTCCACGAGGTCACCCTAACCAGTTCAACAGGGCGCGGCCTTTGTTTGAAGTTCCCTGCTTCCAAGTTTGGACAACAAACTCTCCACTCATAAAAAACACCAGACACCCCCCCCATCCTAGCCTCCAGAAAATGTGTTCTCCAGATGTTGTGGGAAGCTCTTCCTTGTGGCGTCAGAGTCCTCTCCTAAAACAAACGTCTCTCCTCCGAGCGACGGGACGTCTATAAATACTCCGGGGGGAAGGAAACCCTTCCTCGTCTTACCTCACAGCTCTCAATAACACGTCAATCACAACCCCCCCCTCCCCCCTTAACGCCCTCCCCCCCACAAGCAGCTCCAAGCTACCACCATGTGCTAGGTGCTCTGTTAACGCTAGTGTTTGAAACACAGCGGCTCTTGTGAATAACTGCACAGCCGTCCTCTAAAGCAGCCACACTAACTCCTCACCAGCTCAGGGAGGAGGAGAGGAGGAGGAGGAGGAGATATGAGGCCTGGTGAGGAGGAGGAGGAGGAGGAGGAGGAGGAGGAGGAGGAGGAGGAGGAGGAGGAGGAGGAGGAGAAGATATGAGGCCTGGTGAGGAGGAGGAGGAGGAGATATGAGGCCTGGTGAGGAGGAGGAGGAGGAGGAGATATAAGGCCAGGTGAGGAGGAGGAGGAGGAGGAGAAGATATGAGGCCTGGTGAGGAGGAGGAGGAGGAGATATGAGGCCTGGTGAGGAGGAGGAGAAGATATGAGGCCTAGTGAGGAGGAGGAGGAGATATGAGGCCTGGTGAGGAGGAGGAGAAGATATGAGGCCTGGTGAGGAGGAGGAGGAGGAGGAGGAGGAGGAGGAGATATGAGGTCTGGTGAGGAGGAGATATGAGGCCAGGTGAGGAGGAGGAGAAGATCTCCCACCACCACTGGGTGGTGGTGGGGAGGGTAGAGTGGTTTAGTTAATCACATGACATGGGTCTTCTCCCTGTCATGTATCAAACATCTCTGTCACCATCTCCAGTGACTAGCACTAAAGAGTCTTCACATTAAGGCCTTCCAGTCACTTTGCTTTATCAAGAATCTCACACACACGTTAAGAATGTCTGCACTCAAGGCACTGCAAGATGCTTCTGATCAAAGCATCTACCAAAAGGCATATACAACTATGTATAGATATAGTATATACTATAATACAACTATTTATCTGTGATTAGTGGCTTCTAATGGTCGCCTAGCAGCACTGGATTGGTCCTGAGGGAGCCGTTAGCAGTAGCGGTAGCACTAAAGCTCCCATCCTGTATACTTCCTGTTCCACTGGCAACAGGAAGCGAGGAGAGGTCCAGCGCATTGGGAGACTTCCTGTATGAGTTCCCGTGGAGGTCCCTGGGTTCCCAACCGCCAGTGGGTTTGTAGAAAATGGCGTCTCTTCAGGGGCGGCTGAACGCTCACTAGGACGCCTGCTGAACCTGGAGACGCTACCTTGGGTGTTAGCTCGTTAGCTCAATGCTAACAACCGTTTAACTTGGCGCTAAACGCTTTGCAGGCGACTGGCGGAATTTGTAGCTAGTAGCACTATATGTTTTATTCTCATACGTTACAAATAAACCATTTATTTCTTCTATCCACTACCAGTCTTTTACCTGGTCTCTTGTTTTTATTCTGTGTTATGTCTTTGCTCCTCTCTCATGTAAATTGGTATCACTATTGGAAAACTCCTTCGGGGTCAATAAAGTGTCCATCGATGTTTTAGCTCAGTATCGTCCCTGCCAACAACAACAACAACAACAACAACAACAACAACCTATATATATATTTCCATCTATATCTAACTCTAACCCACGCTCTCACCGCACCCCCCCCCCCCCCCCCCCCCGAGCGTGACAACGACCTCAAAGGTCATGTCACAAGTAGGTCAAGTAGGCCGACCTTTCATCCCCGCTGGCGTACGTCCACTGAAGACCACCGGGCCGTTACGTGGTCTCAATCTGCTCGTGTCAACGTGAGTGAACACACGTGAAGATCCGGAGGAGATATGGACTGCTGGGCCGGGGGTCCCCTCACCCCGGGGCTGCTGGGAGATATGCCACGGCGCACTTTGGTTGAATAAATAAAGAACAACCCAAGGTCTGGAAGGTCCCGCTACATACAAGCAGACTGCCCACTGACTCGTACCCACGAGCAAAGTACGACTCGCTAACTAGTAGCTTATCTCGTCAATAGCAGTTTGCGCCATGTCCTTATTCCAGTATTTAGTTTGAAATACTGAACCCTCTCCCCATAAGAGAGAGAGGTTCACTTAGACCAGAGAGAGAGAGAGAGAGGTTCACTTAGACCAGAGAGAGAGAGAGAGAGGTTCACTTAGACCAGAGAGAGAGAGAGAGAGAGAGGTTCACTTAGACCAGAGAGAGAGAGAGAGAGGTTCACTTAGACCAGAGAGAGAGAGAGAGAGGTTCACTTAGACCAGAGAGAGAGAGAGAGAGAGAGAGAGAGGTTCACTTAGACCAGAGAGAGAGAGAGAGAGGTTCACTTAGACCAGAGAGAGTGAGAGAGAGAGAGAGGTTCACTTAGACCAGAGAGAGAGAGAGAGAGGTTCACTTAGACCAGAGAGAGAGAGAGAGAGAGGTTCACTTAGACCAGAGAGAGAGAGAGAGGAGAGAGAGAGAGAGAGAGGAGAGAGAGAGAGGTGGGTGGACGGGGGGGGGGGGGGTGCTCGTGTGTCTAGCCGTGCCTCTACTCTTCCACGGCCAGCACGGTTCAGATTAAGATAAGAATAGAAGCCCACGAGAAAACCTGGGAAATACATATCTCCACACTACACAAACTATCTTTTCATATTTCTTTGACCTCTTTCTAAGTCCTATTTCTCTCCGTTTACCTTTTGGCTGTGACCCCTACTTTTCCCGTCTGGGATTTCTTAAAGTAGGCCTACAGCTTGTCTCTTCTAAACCCAACGGATCGCAGCCCCAGGGGAGCGTTGTTTGGCTGGGTTTGTTCCCAGCGTTTGTCCACACGGAGGAAGCTGAATGAATTCTAAAATAGCGTCTCCTCATGGAGTTCTAAGGAGGTCCCTCTCTTCCCACTGGGCTGCTCCATGTCCCTCTCTTCCCACTGGGCTGCTCCATGTCCCTCTCTTCCCACTGCGCTGCTCCACGTCCCTCTCTTCCCACTGGGGTTTTGGGAGTTTTCCCTTCTGGGGTTTAACGACGATGGGTCCACAATGTCCCCTCGTGGGAATCGGAGCCTTCTGGCCTTAATTGTTGCACGGGTTGTCCACACGTTATTGACATTTCCCCGTTTTGGTGGTCGGAGTCACGGAGCCATCAGTGCCTTTACGACGCAAAGTTGTGCAGACGAGCAGACGTTTAGAGGTTAGAACGAGGCTTAGAACCGCTTCCCTACCACGCCCGAAACGGGAAAACAGTCAGAGGCCTGGATGGAGCGACGGTGGCGTTGCTCTGAACGGAGAGGGGCGAACGACGGACATCCTGACACTCTTGACGGGGGGCGAGACGAAAGGAGACCCCACAAAGCACTTCCTGACGATAACAGGATGCTGTTGTTTTTGTTCCTTCCTTCGCGTCACCGACACCGGCGACAACTGTGGAGAGGCGGGTTCTAGTGGGAGGTTCCAAGGGGTGGGTTCTTGTTTTCCCCCCCCCACTAGTATCGAGAAACAAAACCAACCGTCTCGGGGGCGTTCCGTTCTCCTTGGAATCGGAACGTTGGTGAACGTTGAACGTTCTAGAGTTCTAGAACAGCGCAGACGGAATGTTGAGTGAGAGCGTTCTCGGGGCAGAACGTTCCGGAGGCTGAACTCTCCGCTTTGTGTTCCTGGGGGGGTAAACCACGCAGGGCTGGCCGGGAGATTGGAGCTGTGGCTCCCGCGACGTTTACAAGGTGTTCAAGGTGCTGCAAGAGCTCCATAAACACAGGCCACTTAAAAAGCTGCTTTGGGGTTAAGCTGGCCTGGTTACGGGGTTAAGCTGGCCTGGTTACGGGGTTAAGCTGGCCTGGTTACGGGGTTTAAGTGACCGGTTTATTGGGTCGGAAGGGCTTGGTTGTGGGGCTCCGAACTAATTCCTGAACACTTGGTTTTGATCAATCCAAACACATGTCCTCTCTTTTCCATCTGGTTTCTCCGATTCGTGAGGATTATAATAAGTGTAAACACTACGGCACATCTAGTCCCAACATGTTCAACACAAATTCAGAGACATTTCTGAGCGATGAACTCTGACCTCCACGAGGTCACCCTAACCAGTTCAACAGGGCGCGGCCTTTGTTTGAAGTTCCCTGCTTCCAAGTTTGGACAACAAACTCTCCACTCATAAAAAACACCAGACACCCCCCCATCCTAGCCTCCAGAAAATGTGTTCTCCAGATGTTGTGGGAAGCTCTTCCTTGTGGCGTCAGAGTCCTCTCCTAAAACAAACGTCTCTCCTCCGAGCGACGGGACGTCTATAAATACTCCGGGGGGAAGGAAACCCTTCCTCGTCTTACCTCACAGCTCTCAATAACACGTCAATCACAACCCCCCCCTCCCCCCTTAACGCCCCCCCCCCACAAGCAGCTCCAAGCTACCACCATGTGCTAGGTGCTCTGTTAACGCTAGTGTTTGAAACACAGCGGCTCTTGTGAATAACTGCACAGCCGTCCTCTAAAGCAGCCACACTAACTCCTCACCAGCTCAGGGAGGAGGAGAGGGAGGAGGAGGAGGAGATATGAGGCCTGGTGAGGAGGAGGAGGAGGAGGAGGAGGAGGAGGAGGAGGAGGAGGAGGAGGAGGAGGAGGAGGAGAAGATATGAGGCCTGGTGAGGAGGAGGAGGAGGAGATATGAGGCCTGGTGAGGAGGAGGAGGGAGGAGGATATAAGGCCAGGTGAGGAGGAGGAGGAGGAGGAGAAGATATGAGGCCTGGTGAGGAGGAGGAGGAGGAGATATGAGGCCTGGTGAGGAGGAGGAGAAGATATGAGGCCTAGTGAGGAGGAGGAGGAGATATGAAGGCCTGGTGAGGAGGAGGAGAAGATATGAGGCCTGGTGAGGAGGAGGAGGAGGAGGAGGAGGAGGAGGAGGAGATATGAGGTCTGGTGAGGAGGAGATATGAGGCCTGGTGAGGAGGAGGAGAAGATCTCCCACCACCACTGGGTGGTGGTGGGGGAGGGTAGAGTGGTTTAGTTAATCACATGACATGGGTCTTCTCCTCCCTGTCATGTATCAAACATCTCTGTCACCATCTCCAGTGACTAGCACTAAAGAGTCTTCACACGAAGGCCTTCCAGTCACTTTGCTTTATCAAGAATCTCACACACACACGTTAAGAATGTCTGCACTCAAGGCACTGCAAGATGCTTCTGATCAAAGCATCTACCAAAAGGCATATACAACTATGTATAGATATAGTATATACTATAATACAACTATTTATCTGTGATTAGTGGCTTCTAATGGTCGCCTAGCAGCACTGGATTGGTCCTGAGGGAGCCGTTAGCAGTAGCGGTAGCACTAAAGCTCCCATCCTGTATACTTCCTGTTCCACTGGCAACAGGAAGCGAGGAGAGGTCCAGCGCATTGGGAGACTTCCTGTATGAGTTCCCGTGGAGGTCCCTGGGTTCCCAACCGCCAGTGGGTTTGTAGAAAATGGCGTCTCTTCAGGGCGGCTGAACGCTCACTAGGACGCCTGCTGAACCTGGAGACGCTACCTTGGGTGTTAGCTCGTTAGCTCAATGCTAACAACCGTTTAACTTGGCGCTAAACGCTTTGCAGGCGACTGGCGGAATTTGTAGCTAGTAGCACTATATGTTTTATTCTCATACGTTACAAATAAACCATTTATTTCTTCTATCCACTACCAGTCTTTTACCTGGTCTCTTGTTTTTATTCTGTGTTATGTCTTTGCTCCTCTCTCATGTAAATTGGTATCACTATTGGAAAACTCCTTCGGGGTCAATAAAGTGTCCATCGATGTTTTAGCTCAGTATCGTCCCTGCCAACAACAACAACAACAACAACAACAACACAACCTATATATATATTTCCATCTATATCTAACTCTAACCCACGCTCTCACCGCACCCCCCCCCCCCCCCCCCCCCCCGAGCGTGACAACGACCTCAAAGGTCATGTCACAAGTAGGTCAAGTAGGCCGACCTTTCATCCCCGCTGGCGTACGTCCACTGAAGACCACCGGGCCGTTACGTGGTCTCAATCTGCTCGTGTCAACGTGAGTGAACACACGTGAAGATCCGGAGGAGATATGGACTGCTGGGCCGGGGGGTCCCCTCACCCCGGGGCTGCTGGGAGATATGCCACGGCGCACTTTGGTTGAATAAATAAAGAACAACCCAAGGTCTGGAAGGTCCCGCTACATACAAGCAGACTGCCCACTGACTCGTACCCACGAGCAAAGTACGACTCGCTAACTAGTAGCTTATCTCGTCAATAGCAGTTTGCGCCATGTCCTTATTCCAGT
Source organism: Lota lota (assembly GCA_026745465.1). Lineage (NCBI taxonomy): Eukaryota > Metazoa > Chordata > Actinopteri > Gadiformes > Lotidae > Lota > Lota lota. The sequence goes on along the minus strand of JACYXH010000810.1, from coordinate 73,775 downwards.
ATTTAGTTTGAAATACTGAACCCCGGCCCCATAACAGGAGGGTGAGGGCCCGGACGGGCTCCAGGACCCCGGGCCTCATAACAGGAGGGTGAGGGCCCGGACGGGCTCCAGGACCCCGGCCTCATAACAGGAGGGTGAGGGCCCAGACGGGCTCCAGGACCCCGGCCTCATAACAGGAGGGTGAGGGCCCAGACGGGCTCCAGGACCCCGGCCTCATAACAGGAGGGTGAGGGCCCAGACGGGCTCCAGGACCCCGGGCCTCATAACAGGAGGGTGAGGGCCCAGACGGGCTCCAGGACCCCGGCCTCATAACAGGAGGGTGAGGGCCCGGACGGGCTCCAGGACCCCGGGCCTCATAACAGGAGGGTGAGGGCCCAGACGGGCTCCAGGACCCCGGGCCTCATAACAGGAGGGTGAGGGCCCAGACGGGCTCCAGGACCCCGGGGCTCATAACAGGAGGGTGAGGGCCCGGACGGGGTGTGGGGCGCTGGTACCTGGATCCACTCCTTGATGTTGTCGTCGGACGGGGTCCAGCCGTTCTCGGGGTAGTTGAGGCGGGAGCGCTCTGGGGACCAGTTGCTGTTGTACTGGGAGGAGGCGGTGATCTGGTCTGGGGACACGTCTCCAGACTCCATGCCCAGCGCGCCCATGCACGCAAAGTCTGGAGGGAACCAGAGGAGAAAACTTTATCGACACGGACACAGGACAACGTGCCTGGAAGAAAACCTGAACCTGAGAAAACTTTATCGACACGGACACAGGAGAACGCGACTGGAAGAAAACCTGAACCTGAGAAAACTTTATCGACACAGACACAGGAGAACGTGCCTGGAAGAAAACCTGAACCTGAGAAAACTTTATCGACACGGACACAGGAGAACGCGACTGGAAGAAAACCTGAACCTGAGAAAACTTTATCGACACAGACACAGGAGAACGTGCCTGGAAGAAAACCTGAACCTGAGAAAACTTTATCGACACAGACACAGGAGAACTCGTCTGAAAAAAAAGAAAACTTTATTGACACGGACACAGGAGAACTCGTCTGAAAAAAAAGAAAACTTTATCGACACGGACACAGGAGAACGCGCCTGGAAGAAAACCTGCAGAAGAAACTTTGCAGAGAGCGAGTCTGGATAAGCTGAACCTGAAGAAACGTTTCAAACTGTTGACACAGCAAGACTAAAGGCTGTGTGTGTTTATTGACCAACACACACGAGAGCGGGTCTGTCCACAGGAAACCCAGTGGATCAACAACACATCTGCATACAGGTCCAACAGCATCTGCCAAAAACACTTTCAAGAAGATCAATTCCCCTAAAACCAAATCAGTCTGCAGGGGACTTAGAAAAAACCCATCTCAGCACAATGTAGTTGGACTTATTTCATTACTTTGGTCATTTAGCAGATGGTTTTATGACCGGGTTCGGGGGCATCCTGCTCCAGGTAGACTGTGGACATGGGGGATGGACCCCAGAACCTTTCAGCTGGGAGTCAAACCCCCGGACCACTGGACCATCCTGCACCCCTATAAGTAAGTCTAGCCGCTCTGTCAGCATGCAGTGGTGGTCCTGGACGCAGAACCCAGACCTCGGAGGGGTGTGAGGTGTCAGGGAGAGTGTTGTGGGGGGAGTAGGCCACACATCTACCCCTCCGGGGCCCGTTAAGACCACTGGTCTTAACAGGCTTAACTTAAGAGTTCACACCAGGGTCATGAGACACACACACACGCACACACACACACGCACTATTGCACACACACGCACATGCACACACATGCACACACACACACAAACACACACGCACACACAGTCCATGACTGCCCTCACGTACGCAAACACACAAAAACGTGCCAGTCCTCACGTACACCCACACAAACAGACACAACTGACCCCACACTACTCAGACACACAAAACCATGGCTTATCTCACGTACCCCCCCCCCCCCCCCCCCCCCCCCCCATGTGTCCAGAGTGGTTAATGGTTAACGCTGTCACCAGTCACCAGGCTGTCTGCTTGTCCCCTGGAGCACTGGTGGAGGGGGTCTCTTACCGTCCTCTCCGTGCCCAGGCGGCAGGCTCCGCTGGCGGACGGTGTAGTTGGCGGAGAAGCCCTCCTTGGAGATGGCGCTGTCGGTGGTGATGGAGAGGGACAGGATGCCCGTGTAGGACATCACCCGGCCGGGGGAGGACTGGCCACAGTAGCGGCCAATGTGGGGGCCCACTGGAGGGAGGACGGGGGAGGAGAGGGAGGGAGGAGGAGAGGAGAGGAGAGGAGAGGAGAGGAGAGGAGAGGAGAGGAGACGAGAGGAGAGGAGAGGAGAGGAGAGGGGGGAGGAGTGAGGAGTGAGGGGTGAGGAGAGAGGAGAGGGGAGAGAAGAGAGGAGGGGAGAGAGGGGAGAGAAGAGGAGAGAGGAGAGAGGAGAGAGGAGAGGGGAGAGGGGAGGAGAGGAGAGGAGAGAGGAGAGAGGAGAGAGGAGAGAGGAGAGAGGGAGAGAGGAGAGAGGAGAGAGGAGAGGGAGGGAGAGGAGAGAGGAGAGAGGGCAGGGGAGAGGAGAGAGGAGAGAGGAGAGAGGGCAGGAGAGAGGGGGAGAGAGGGGAGAGGAGAGAGGAGAGAGGAGAGGGGAGAGGAGAGAGGAGAGAGGAGATAGCAGAGAGGAGAGGGGAGAGGGGAGAGGAGAGAGGAGAGAGGAGAGGATAGAGGAGAGAGGAGAGAGGAGAGAGGAGAGAGGAGGGGAGAAGAAGAGAGGAGAGGAGGGGGAGAGAGAAGAGAGGATAGAGGAGAGAGGGGAGAGGAGAGAGGGGAGAGGAGAGAGGAGAGAGGAGAGAGGAGAGAGGAGAGAGGGGAGAGGAGAGAGGAGAGAGGAGAGAGGAGAGAGGAGAGAGGAGAGAGGGCAGGGGAGAGGAGAGAGGGATAAGGGGGAGAGAGGAGGAATACATGGTGAGTGAGTGCGGTCTTGTACTGGATGTTTTCTTGGTGAGCGGCTGCTGTCTGGGAGCGCTGCCTTGTCTTGTCCTGCTGGAGCTGCTGTCACAGAACACAGAGAACATGACAGCTGCCTCCCGCCTCCTCCTCCCCCCCCCCCACCCACCACTCCCCTCGTCTTCTTCTGTTCAGTCCCCCCCCCCCCCCCCCCCCTCCACCCTCCCATCAACCCCGCCAGGTAACGTCACACCTGGGGACCAGAATAAAGGTGAGACGGCATCTGGCCATTAGGTTCTTTACACCTGGGTTGGGTCTCTCTCTCTCTCTCTCTCTCTCTCTCTCTCTCTCTCTCTCTCTCTCTCTCTCTCTCTCTCTCTCTCTCTCTCTCTCTCTCTCTCTCTCTCTCTCTCTCTCTCTCTCTCTCTTGCTCTCTCTCTTTCAAATTCAAATTCTAAATAGCTTTATTGCCATGAGAGTAATTTGCACAATATTGGCAAAGCAATAGCATAAAATAGAGAGACAATAAAAATGCAATAAAGATAACAAAATGGTTATCTCTCTCCTCTCTCTCTCTCTCTCTCTCTCTCTATCGCTTCTCTGCCTCTCTCTCTCTGCCTCCCTCCCTCCCTCTCTCTCTGCCTGCCTCCCTCCTTCCCTCCCTCCCTCCCTCCCTCGGTGTGTTCTGTGATGTTTGCGTCCCCAGCGTTAGGAGGGTGTTTGTTCCAACGCTAGCTTGTGTTAACACTGTGAACCTGCGTGATGGGATCTGAACCTGCAGCTGTGCCTTGCTCGTTCCTCTGGTGTTATCTGGCAGATGCACACGCTACTGTGAAACCAACAGGGACAGCAC
>JACYXH010000810.1:55000-67500 GCA_026745465.1 Lota lota | reverse complement strand
TGGGAGGTGAGGTTAGGGGCGTGTCCCTGGGGTTCTTATGATGGGTGTGTGCGTGTGTGTATGTATGTGTGTGTGTGTGTTTGTGTGTGTTTGCATGCGTGTGTGTGTGTGTGTTGCCTCATGCCCTACATTTCATGTCTTTCGTCAAAACATCGATTTGGCCCAGGATCTATTTTAGGAAGCCCGCTGAAAGATTGAGGCCAGCTAAACCTTTCTATTATAATGATGAATATAACTTCATACTCATATTTCAAAGTTAATGTAATTCAGTTGCAATCGTACTCCACTGACGCCGTCCCTGGTGTATTTATTTAAAGCTTGTGTCGTATTTATTGTACCCTTTGACAACACGATACATAAATCACACAGTCCAACAGCAATGCAAACAAACACGCCGCTCCGTGATTGGTTCAACTCCACCATGGGGGCGGGACCTAGTCAGGCTCCGAGGGTGTTGATTGGCTGTGAGAGCAAAACCTCAGATGGTTTAGAGAGCCTGTTAAAGACAGCTAATGGCCCACAATCACATGCTGGGAACAACCACACACTCACACACACACACACACGCACACGCACACACACGCACGCACACACACACACACACACGCACACACACGCACACGCGCACACGCACGCACGCACACACACAGACCCACAGCACACATATTTCTATTACACCATATATCTATTATTGCCTTTCTATCTTATTTCCCATGATGCATTGCACATTGCTCATATTAGGTTTAGGTACCATGTTGAGGATGACTAGGCTTAGGTATAAAGTAAATATAAAAATGATGTTAAGAATGAGGTTGAGTGTACATGTTGAAATGGTTACATTTAGGTTAAATGTAGGTATTGGGTTGGAGGTGATTAAGTTAAGATTAGGGCAAGACAAGGTTACGGTTAGCCATTAGCTCAGAGACGGTTGAGTGTAGGTAATAGTTGAGCGGGGGTTAAGTTAAGCCAAGTGTTGGATAAACTTAAGGTAAGGGCTTGTCTAAACCAAAGAGAAGTAGACGGAATATAAAGCAGAATAACAGGGCAGATCGGTGAAGCCGGGAGTGTATTTGACTACGCTCCGTCCACAGAATATAGAGTACTATCCAAACAGAGCAGGAAGACAGCAGCCGAAAATGAACACGTTTCCATATAAATGCTAAATAGCAGGGAGGCATGACAACTGGGGAAACACTGCCAAGGTATTTAAAACGTCTAAGAGAATCCAACGTTCCTGCCAACGAGTATAATGTTGTAGTTTAGGGTTGAATTATGGAACAGGATCCACTTTCTCCTGTTTTTTTATTTATTTCTTCTGCAAGGCACTAACACTGACAGGGTTTGGTGTTCAATTCCCTGTCTAGCTCAACTGGTAGAGCAAGGCACTAACACTGCCAGGGTTAGGGGTTCCATTCCCTGTCTAGCTCAGCTGGTAGAGCAAGGCACTAACACTGCCAGGGTTAGGGGTTCCATTCCCTGTCTAGCTCAACTGGTAGAGCAAGGCACTAACACTACCAGGGTTAGGGGTTCCATTCCCTGTCTAGCTCAGCTGGTAGAGCAAGGCACTAACACTGCCGGGGTTAGGGGTTCCATTCCCTGTCTAGCTCAATTGGTAGAGCAAGGCACTAACACTGCCGGGGTTAGGGGTTCCATTCCCTGTCTAGCTCAGCTGGTAGAGCAAGGCACTAACACTGCCAGGGTTAGGGGTTCCATTCCCTGTCTAGCTCAGCTGGTAGAGCAAGGCACTAACACTGCCGGGATTAGGGGTTCCATTCCCTGTCTAGCTCAACTGGTAGAGCAAGGCACTAACACTGCCAGGGTTAGGGGTTCCATTCCCTGTCTAGCTCAGCTGGTAGAGCAAGGCACTAACACTGCCAGGGTTAGGGGTTCCATTCCCTGTCTAGCTCAATTGGTAGAGCAAGGCACTAACACTGCCGGGATTAGGGGTTCCATTCCCTGTCTAGCTCAGCTGGTAGAGCAAGGCACTAACACTGCCAGGGTTAGGGGTTCCAGTCCCTGTCTAGCTCAGCTGGTAGAGCAAGGCACTAACACTGCCGGGGTTAGGGGTTCCATTCCCTGTCTAGCTCAGCTGGTAGAGCAAGGCACTAACACTGCCAGGGTTAGGGGTTTGATCTCCACTGGGCCAGCAGGAATCGTACCAACGCTCTGGATAGCAGCGTCCACCTAATGGCATATACTTCTATACTATATATAAATATGAATGTGTGTGTTGTGTAGCTGTGGTGTAGGTAATATTAACAGAAGGCGGAGCTACAGGAAGACCCCGCCCCCAAATGACCTCAGCATGGTCACATGACTGCCGCAAATCAGTTGATGTTGAGAAAGGTCTGGGCGAGGTGTTGCTGACAGGGTCAAGGGTCACTAGAGGTGTGTGTGTGTGTGTGTGTGTGTGTGTGTGTGTGTGTGTGTGTGTGTGTGTGTGTGTGTGTGTGTGTGTGTGTGTGTGTGTGTGTGTGTGTGTGTGTGTGTGTGTGTGTGTGTGTGTGTGTGTGTGTGTGTGTGTGTGTGTGTGTGTGTGTGTGTCCAAGCCAGATGTGACCTCAGAGTCTTGCAGGAATGCTTCTGAACATCAAGCAGGACACACACACACACACACACACACACACACACACACACAGCCATAGAAAAGAGGAAAATGAAATGCATGAATACAAATATACTCTCACACACACACACACACACACACACACACACACACACCTGGTTCTCTGGCAGCTTGCTGTAACTCAGGATCCTTAAACTACATGATGGATGGAGACCCCATAAGGTGTGGGTTTGTGTATGAGTGTGTGTATGTTTGTGTATGTATGTGTGTGGGACATTCTTTTATTTTAGAAAGTGGTTTGTATTTGGATTGTGTTTTCTCTCTCTCTCCTCAGCAACAAATGGTTCTAGTACACAGACTGAGAAGGTGGGAGAGAGAGAGAGAGAGAGAGAGAGAGAGAGAGAGAAGAGAAGAGAAGAGAAGAGAAGAGAAGAGAAGAGAAGAGAAGAGAAGAGAAGAGAAGAGGATAGAGGGAGAGAGAGAGAGAATCTTAAACATGGTTTGGAACATCAGGGAAAACAGGAAACAGGAAGCTGCCCAATAAGGAAGCTTAAGATATTCATTCTCTTCTATCCTATTCTGCATTTGCAAAGCACACGCGCACACACACACACACACACACACACACACACACACACACACACACACACACACACACACACACACACACAAACACACACGCACATTTAAGCAAACATGCAAAAACACACACTGGAGAACTCTCTTTGTCCATTCATGTTAAAACATTAACATACTATCGCACACACATGCCCACACACATACACATACACACCACACACACACACACGCACACACACTCCTGCAGCCAAACAGTAGCCAGCAGCGTCAGGACAGAAGCAGGAAGTACACAGGAAGTGCTTATCAGCAACAGGAAGTGAGTGATTGTGTCTCTTTGTCGTATGAAAAAAACTAACCTAGGCAGAGAAAGACACACACACACACACAGAGGTGAGAAATACCTAGTGTGCGTGTCTAGGAAGAGTATGTTTATGTATGTTTGTGTGTGTGACTGTGTGAGTGTGTCATAAAGAGACAGACAGAAAGACAGAGAGAGAGACAGAGAGACAAAGACAGAGAGAGAGAGAGAGAGAGAGAGAGAGAGAGAGAGAGAGAGAGAGAGAGAGAGAGAGAGAGAGAGAGAGAGAGAGAGAGAGTACACACACTCCTGTTCCACTGAGTCTCTGTCAATGATTATTACTCTTTGGGGTCCATAGAGTAGAACACATGTTCTCTTCTTATCATATGTTCTCCCCCCCCTCCCCCCCAGCTGGCAGGCATCCAAGTACACCCCAAGGCCCCCTTCCCTCGCATGCTCAATTGGCCCCATGGGGGAGGGAGGGGGGAGAACCAATCAGAATGTAGGACAGTAGCGCCGGACTCCTTCGCTGACAGGAAGTTGTTTATGAAGAACGCTCCTCATCACATCCTGCCTCCCCCTCCCCCTCCCCCGCTGGGAGTCGCTGGACAGTAGGTGGTCCTGGTTTGTAGGACAGTAGGCTAGGTGGTCCTGGTTTGTAGGACAGTAGGCTAGGTGGTCCTGGTCTGTAGGACAGTAGGCTAGGTGGTCCTGGTCTGTAGGACAGTAGGCTAGGTGGTCCTGGTCTGTAGGACAGTAGGCTAGAGGTGGTCCTGGTTTGTAGGACAGTAGGCTAGGTGGTCCTGGTCTGTAGGACAGTAGGCTAGGTGGTCCTGGTTTGTAGGACAGTAGGCTAGAGGTGGTCCTGGTTTGTAGGACAGTAGGCTAGGTGGTCCTGGTTTGTAGGACAGTAGGCTAGGTGGTCCTGGTTTGTAGGACAGTAGGCTAGGTGGTCCTGGTTTGTAGGACAGTAGGCTAGAGGTGGTCCTGGTTTGTAGGACAGTAGGCTAGGTGGTCCTGGTTTGTAGGACAGTAGGCTAGGTGGTCCTGGTCTGTAGGACAGTAGGCTAGGTGGTCCTGGTTTGTAGGACAGTAGGCTAGAGGTGGTCCTGGTTTGTAGGACAGTAGGCTAGGTGGTCCTGGTTTGTAGGACAGTAGGCTAGGTGGTCCTGGTTTGTAGGACAGTAGGCTAGGTGGTCCTGGTTTGTAGGACAGTAGGCTAGAGGTGGTCCTGGTTTGTAGGACAGTAGGCTAGGTGGTCCTGGTCTGTAGGACAGTAGGCTAGGTGGTCCTGGTTTGTAGGACAGTAGGCTAGGTGGTCCTGGTTTGTAGGACAGTAGGCTAGGTGGTCCTGGTTTGTAGGACAGTAGGCTAGGTGGTCCTGGTCTGTAGGACAGTAGGCTAGAGGTGGTCCTGGTTTGTAGGACAGTAGGCTAGGTGGTCCTGGTTTGTAGGACAGTAGGCTAGAGGTGGTCCTGGTCTGTAGGACAGTAGGCTAGAGGTGGTCCTGGTTTGTAGGACAGTAGGCTAGGTGGTCCTGGTTTGTAGGACAGTAGGCTAGGTGGTCCTGGTCTGTAGGACAGTAGGCTAGGTGGTCCTGGTCTGTAGGACAGTAGGCTAGAGGTGGTCCTGGTTTGTAGGACAGTAGGCTAGGTGGTCCTGGTTTGTAGGACAGTAGGCTAGAGGTGGTCCTGGTTTGTAGGACAGTAGGCTAGAGGTGGTCCTGGTTTGTAGGAGAGTAGGCTAGGTGGTCCTGGTCTGTAGGACAGTAGGCTAGAGGTGGTCCTGGTTTGTAGGACAGTAGGCTAGGTGGTCCTGGTCTGTAGGACAGTAGGCTAGAGGTGGTCCTGGTTTGTAGGACAGTAGGCTAGGTGGTCCTGGTCTGTAGGACAGTAGGCTAGAGGTGGTCCTGGTTTGTAGGACAGTAGGCTAGGTGGTCCTGGTCTGTAGGACAGTAGGCTAGAGGTGGTCCTGGTTTGTAGGACAGTAGGCTAGGTGGTCCTGGTTTGTAGGACAGTAGGCTAGGTGGTCCTGGTCTGTAGGACAGTAGGCTAGAGGTGGTCCTGGTTTGTAGGACAGTAGGCTAGGTGGTCCTGGTTTGTAGGACAGTAGGCTAGAGGTGGTCCTGGTTTGTAGGAGAGTAGGCTGGATGTGGGGGGTGTCCATGACCCCTGGTCTCTTTATAAAGCCTCTGACCTTGCTGAGGCGATGGTACGTTGTAGTATACCTGGTCTCTTTATAAAGCCTCTGACCTTGCTGAGGCGATGGTACGTTGTAGTACCATCGTGTGTTGAGCCTGCAGGTTAAGGGTGGGGATGTACAAAGGAAGCTAATATACTAAATGTTTTCCTTAGTGTCTTAACATGGAAGAGGAAACATATTTGTAACTATTAAAGGATGCTACTTCATACTTTCAGTATGAGGGGAAATAAAGCACTCCTGTTGTCCTATGAGAGGACAGTTCATATCATATGATATTTTAGTACCTGTACTGTAGTACAGATATTAAACAAAACGGGACATCAAATCCAAACAAAGCTTGATTTTCTTTTTTGGTTTTCAAATCCGTCAAAGTAGAAAGAAATGTTCAGAGATCATCTTATTACTGGTTGGTGGGGGGACTGCGTTGTTGAGTGTGACAAATCAAGCGCTCCCTACTCCCAGGTCTGACCAATCAGACCCCCACCCCGCCCAGCAGAATCAACATTCTTTTATATTAATCTCAAACCACCCCCCCCCCCCCCCCCCCAAAAAAAGAAAAGAACCACCACTTCCTGCTTGCTACAGCCACGCCAGGTTCTATTGGCTGGCCTTCTCCTAGGCCACGCCCCCTGCCCTCTCAAGCCACGCCCCCGGTGCCAACTGACCCGTCTTGAAGACCTCGTAGCGCACGGAGAAGCCCGCCCCGTGCGTCTCGTAGTCCGAAACAAACTTGATGAGCAGCTGGTTGCCGATGGAGACGATGGGGGAGGGGGCGATCTTCCCGCAGAACTTCCCCAACATGGCCGACGCCTCGTCACGCCCGTTGAACACCTCCACGTAGTCATACCTGGAGGAGGAGCAGGAGGAGGTGGAGGAGGAAGAGCAGGAGGAGGTGGAGGAGAAGGAGGAGGTGGTGGAGGTGGAGGAGGAGCAGGAGGGGAGGTGGTGGAAGTGGAGGAGGAGCAGGAGGAGGTGGAGGAGAAAGAGGAGGAGGTGGTGTAGGAGGAGCAGGAGGTGGAGGAGGAGCAGGTGGAGGAGAAGGAGGGGAAGAATGAGGTGGAGGAGGTGGTGGAGGAGGAGGAGGAGGTGGAGAAGGAGGGGGAGGAGAATGAGAGGAGGAGGAGAGGAGGTGTATGGGGAGGAGGAGAGAGGAGTGTGGGGAGGAAGAGGAGTGTGGGGAGGAAGAGGAGGAGGAGCAGGAGAATTAGGAGAAGGAAGAGCAGGAGGAGGAGAGAGGACAGAAGAGGAGAAGGAAGAAAGAGGAAGAGGAGGAGGAGAGAGGAGGGAAGAGGAGAAGGAAGAAAAAGGAAGAGGAGGAAGAGGTAGAGGAGGAGGAGAGAAGACAGTGGGAGAGGGAGGAGAGGAGATAAAGGTAAGGTATAAGGGGAGAGGAGATGGGTTGGAGGTAGGAAGAGGAGAAAAGAAGCAGAGACATTTAAATCACCTGGAAGGTCAGTGCTGTGTATTCACCTTAAAACCTCACCACCTCCTCCTCCTCACAATCTGACCCAGAGTCAGTCTGCCTCTCAATGTAGTGAACTTTAACCTTAAAAACAAAACCTGGGTTTCAGAGCTGGGGTGAGAGAGAGAGAGAGGGCGCAGGAGGGGTGGGGGGGGGGGCGGGGGGGGGGGGGGGGGGGGGGGGGGGGGGGGGGGAGGGGGGGGGGGGGGGGGAGAGTGGAAAGGACAGAGCCAGGAGAACAAATATAGCGGCAGAACCACCCTGGGCCCTGGAGGCCCCCAGGGTCAGGGAGACGACCTCATCAGCTGGTGTTATAAGTGTCTCACTGGATTGTGTGTGTGTCAATATTTGACTGTGTTCATTAGTGTGTGTGTGTGTGTGTGTGTATCACAGTATGTGTGCGTGTGTGTGAGAGAGCGAGAGAGAGAGAGAGTGTGTGTGTGTGCGTGAGTGTGTGCGAGTCCCCCAGTGACAGAGCTACATGATAGAGACTCCTCCCTCCCTCAGATAATTAAATTACACTTCACCGTGATATGTTTAAATACAGGAGTCCCCTCCTCTATCGCCCGTCTGTGCGGATGGGATGAAAACAGAGCCCCTCTCCTTCGGCCCGTCAGAGGCGGAGGGAGAGAGGGCGGGCCCGGGGAGGATGGGGGGGCCCGTATGGTTACATAGGGGCCCTTCCCTCTCTCTCACACAACCACACGACACACACACACACTATATATACACAGGGCACTCCACACACATACCACTCACACACACAAATATATAAATTCACTACACTCTCAATACACACAAAGGGGGGGTGGGGCGGATCACATACAGTCATTATCATACATTTTTCACAAATTAACTCTCTCATACATCAACATCTCCGTTCATACATTACATAACATCACCACACACCTAATCTTCTTTACAAGATCTACACACTTGCGATCACACTACAAACACCCCGGCACGTCTATATGGTGACGACGGTTACTGAAGTCATACGCGCACAGCTCGAGATCATTTACACAATTACACTGGGTTTGTGCAGCAGGTTCAGCGGCACCTAATTTCTCGTGAGGAAGGTCTTACGAAGCAGTCGGCCCTATGATCTAAGAGAATCAAGGGGCGCAAGTGGGGATGGGGCACTCCCCTTGGGAACTTGCCTAATTTATCTCTTGAATGGACGGTTTAAATAAAAATAAGGCTTAAGGTTACTGTTGTGGTTAGTGTGATTGTCTGGAAATCATGGCCGGAGCGCAAAATGTGCAATATAATAACATGTCCCTTGTGTCAGGATCGCTAGAGGCCTTTGGTCCCTATTGTTTTCTTGGAATGGTTTTAGTCCTTTGTATTTTGGCATCGATAGAAGCAGTACCAATATGTACCAATCAGAAAGAGCCGTACAGGATGTCGCTTATGTTGGCTGCTGTCACTGCGAATCTTTGAGTTTCCATCGGGCTTGGAGACGAGGTGAGCACCCAGTGAATCTGAATGACAGGGTGAGGGACATTTAGCTATAGCTACATGAATAGGATACTGAAATGTAAGGGCTTTTACTATAAGGCCTTCTAGTGGTAGAGTTATTCAGCATGAATGAGTGTGTTTGATGTTGGACAATCAAGGTTTCCGACCCAGGCAAGATTGTGTCTCTCTCGTGATGCATCTCAAGTGAGTCCAGAGACACGTAATTAGCAGGTAGGGGTCAGGGCTCATCCTGCGCAGGGAGGCCTACAGGTAGACTGTGGACACTCGGGGTTTGAACCCGGAACCTTTGGAACACCCTAACCAACTAGCGAAACTCAACGTTAGCATCAAGCGGGTAATCACTCGGTGGATAGCGCTGAGCTGGCAGGCTAGCTAAAGGACCTGTTGACAGTGAGTGAGGCACAAAGCAGCAGAGGAGGACCTCCTGCAGGAGCTGGACTGCTGCTGACAGGTGATTTCCCCGCGGCTGTCTCTCTCTCTCTCGACACCACTGCCAAACCATAATGAACTTGTCATGATTAGAAAATGATGTTTTTATGACACGAGCACAATTTGATTTGAGTGCGATGATAAACAATATATTCATCTGGCTTGAGTGTGAGTAATATTGTATGAAAAAAAATCTGATTTTGAACGGATACGATTAGTCTGGAAAGCTGACCATCAAAAGCACAGCAATACAGAGGGTTTTAACTCTCTCTGACTGTATCTCTCTCTCTGACTGTAGCTCTCTCTGACTGTATCTCTCTCTGACTGCATCTCTCTCTGACTGTAGCTCTCTGACTGTAGCTCTCTCTCTGACTGTATCTCTCTCTGACTGTATCTCTCTCTGACTGAATCTCTCTCACTCTCTCTGACTGTATCTCTCTCTCTGACTGAATCTGTATCTTTGACTGTATCTCTCTCTCTGATTGTATCTCTCTCTCGGTCTCTCTGATTGTATCTCTGTCTTGCTCTCTCTGACTGTATCTCTCTCTCTCTGGCTGTATCTCTCACTCTCTCTCTCTGACTGAATCTCTCTCTGACTATCTCTCTCTGACTGAATCTCTCTCTCTCTCTCTCTGACAGAATCTCTCTCTCTGACTGTATCTCTCGCTCTGACTGTATCTCTCTCTTGCCTTCTCTCAGGTGTGTGAGAGTGTTAAATGTCCGCTTGTAAAGTCTTAGTGCTAACAGTTATTGCTTCTTGATGGTGTTTTTATTCATCTCTATAACAATCCAGCCCCCAGTCTACCTTATAAGATCATTAAACTAGAGAGAGACAGAGAGAGAGAGAGAGAGAGAGAGAGAGAGAGAGAGAGAGAGAGAGAGAGAGAGAGACGTTACATAGCCTACAGTATATATCAAGTACATGAACATGAGTAAAGATGTATCTACTCACTGTTCAGTACAGACAGACTATTTAATGGCGTGAGTCTGTTTGAGACAGACTATGTCCTGGCGTACGTACGTTCCTTGGGACAGACTATTTAATGGCGTGAGTCTGTTTGAGACATACTATGTCCTGGCGTATGTACGTTCCTTGGGACAGACTATTTAATGAAGTGAGTCTGTTTCCCACTCGTTAAGGAGATCATTCCAGTCCTTCTGCGTCGTCTCACAACTTTCGTTTGTTCAAACACTTCTATGCAAACCAGCTGTCCATACAGATGCCTTGCTCAGGGGCAACATAAAACCCGCTACCAATTTATGTGGGAACTAAATTGCAGATGTTTACTTTCCCATCCGAAGTAGTTAGTGGGAGTCCCTACGAAAACACGTACCAAGTTAACGACTTCACAATAACAGTCATCTCTAACAAGAGGCAACCCAGTCCAGTTAAATCCCCCGTGGCCCAAAAACATTCAGTTCAGTGGTGGACAATTCACGGTTCTACAAAGTAAAAGTCCCTGTTTCGCTGCATGCCAGCCGTGAACCAGTCGACTCTAGCCATAAATGGTAGGGCGGGATCGTACCAATTAGCCATTCCACAAGTTTGGCTTTATTTACTCGGAAGGGCTTTTACTTTCTCAACTCGCAAGTGTGTTCCAGTAATTAATACCAAGTTGGACAATAAAGGAAAAGTTTCAACAAAGTCCACGTCTTACGCTCTGGTCGTTAAACTCTCCGCTAAACATCCCCAGTCTGTTACAGTTTCACGGGCTAGCTCATTAACATGCTAGCGCCGCTGTGTTTTACTGCGAGCCCCCCGCGCGCGGTACACCTAGCATCTGAAAGGCATCTATAGAGCGTTTATAGAGCACCGCTTAAAGCTGTCATTACGTTGGCCTCCCGCGACGCACACACCGGTGCCCGGGAGGAGATTCCTGCACCTCCTTCTCGTTCTTTCTTTTCCCCTACTCCCTCTCCCTAGCTAACCGCCGCTCTAAATCTTTAGCATCCCCGAATTCCCCATCTGGGATTCATAAAGTACATCTATATTCAAAGCCTGCAACTTTTTGGAGCACGAAAACGACTGATATGCTAATAGTGCGGACAAACGTTAAGGCTAACAGAGTTGAACGGAAAGCTGGTAGCGTTGCGTGCGCTACTGCCACATGTTCAACTTTGAATGCCGCCAAGAAATCATTGAACGAATTTGATCCAGCAAATGTTTTACAGAATAGAATAGGATCGTTGTGCGTCGTTTCCACTCATCAAACCAGAACTAACCCGACACCGACAATCCATTATGTTCAAGTTATTTTGTGGCACTATCCCAACATAATTGCTTACTTCCTCCTAGAGTTGTGGACAGACCAGCGCACACAGAGATGCTTTGACAATAAATTATTATTGCCCAGCCATCTGATAACTGTTTTGGGGGATTCAAGCCAATTCGACTGTCCTACTGGACTCAAACTGAATTAGTCAACCCCAGAAAAGACATACGCTGGTTCTGTCATGTGATGGCCATGGCCTTTCCCCTGGCTAGCATAGCGGCCTATTGACAGGGGTAAACAAGGCTTGGTTGTGCTGGTAATTGGCAGCAGCATCTGATAATTGAATGGCACGTCCTGAAGACATGGGAAGCATCTCTAAACATAGCGTGTTGACCGCGACGCATTGTTCAACACGCTGCACTACAGGTGAATCGCGCACGCAACACGTAGTGGTTAAAAATAGAAAGGAAAACAACCTTTTGATAAATCGGCGGTTCCTTATCCAGACACACACAAGGTAACAGCAGATAAGGAGCAGCAGATAAGCAAATAGGAATTGAAAGTGGGTCAGGCAAAACAGGAAATTACCAAATTCCACAAAGTTACATAACGGATGAATGTTTGATTTTTTGGAGGGTTGATTTTTTTTATGTTATGCAGTTTGACGTTCCCTTCCTGTTTGTCGGAAACCTTGATTGTCCAACATCAAACACACTCATTCATGCTGAATAACTCTACCACTAGAAGGCCTTATAGTAAAAGCCCTAACAATTCAGTATCCTATTCATGTAGCTATAGCTAAATGTCCCTCACCCTGTCATTCAGATTCACTGGGTGCTCACCTCGTCTCCAAGCCCGATGGAAACTCAAAGATTCGGAGTGACAGCAGCCAACATAAGCGACATCCTGTACCGCTCTTTCTGATTGGTACATATTGGTACCGGTCCTAGTGATTGGAAAACCTCTAGGTTATATTGTGTGTAACCGCCACACTCGCACACAACACACACACACACACACACACACACACAAAGAGCAGACACACAATTGAATCCTCCCCGGATGACCGACAACACACGTCGTGTGGAAGACCCGTTCGAATCCCTTCCAGTCATTTCACCGTCTCCGCGTTTTCGGTGCGCACATTTAGCCCGACGCCGTTCAGCGACCGGCTACGGGGCTCATTGCCACGGCAACCGAGCCCCAGCTGCAGCCGCCCACCACGGCTCCTCCCAGTACCAAATGTGTTCCGTCTGAGTAACACCATTA
>JACYXH010000810.1:32500-45000 GCA_026745465.1 Lota lota | reverse complement strand
CAGCACTGCGTCCTTGGGAAACGTCCACACACGTGCAATGTGTTTCCTAATACTGCGTCGGCCTCTCAAAGCTACAACATGAATGTGCGCTGGGATTCTTGAGTCGGTGGTCCCATCCCCAATGTTCCCAGTCTGTAGCCATCCTAGGGCAAGATGTCCTAACCCCTTCCTGCTCCTTTAATGGCATGTTCCTGAAACAAATTCCAATTGTACGGTGATGTGGAGGACAGCGTCCGCTAAAAAGACTAAATAGTCAACAGTAGCTTGCGGTGTCAAGTTCCCCGCGCAGCAGAAGACGGGACTGTAAGTAACAACACGGGATCCGTCCATCTCAGGAGACGGCTCGCCTCGAGGCAGCGAACCCGTGTGACCTATCTCTGTACACATACACACGTATGTGTATCTCTGTACACATACACACGTTGTATGTGTACAGAGATACACATACACACGTTGTATGTGTACAGAGATACACATACACACGTTGTATGTGTATCTCTGTACACATACACACGTTGTATGTGTACAGAGATACACATACACACGTTGTATGTGTACAGAGATACACATACACACGTTGTATGTGTACAGAGATACACATACACACGTTGTATGTGTATCTCTGTACACATACACACGTTGTATGTGTACAGAGATACACATACACACGTTGTATGTGTATCTCTGTACACATACACACGTTGTATGTGTACAGAGATACACATACACACGTTGTATGTGTACAGAGATACACATACACACGTTGTATGTGTACAGAGATACACATACACACGTTGTATGTGTACAGAGATACACATACACACGTTGAACTCTGACCCCCGGCAGCGAGATACACATCGCACAGCATGCGGGTTCGCACCCCGCGACTGGGTGTCCCGGAAACCCGAGGCCGGCCGTGGGGCTTGGGGTTGCGCAGCGGTCGGGACAACGAGGTCGGACGCGCTGTCTTGTCTGACCTCGTTTCTGGAAGTTTCTCAAATCCCTGAGAAACACGCAGCACTAATTAGGGGAAAACAAACTCGTTTTCTCTCTCCCACACTTGAGTGAGTGTGGGAAGTGTGCCCTCTCTGGAAACAGCACCACGGAAGCTAGCTTCGCTGTGTGTGTGTGCTCAACGGCACTGAGGCAGGACAGGTACCTGTTGTGAGTGGGGTTGTGGACTGTGACTTAGGGTTTGAGGTTTGAACCCGATGGCTTCCTCTTCCCTACGGTATCGGGTTGTGCTTGTATCTGTGTGGTCCGGCCGGGGAGAGCGTGTACGTTTTGGGTTTCCTGTAAGCAGGGCTGCGGTGCGCCTGAGAGGCCGGTTGCCACCGCGCTGGGGGAATAGCTGGGAGAGCTTGTCTCCGACCCAAAAATAACAAGCGCTCCGGCCAAGGGACACTCCCATTGGCCCGGTCCGTCCCCATTCAGCCCTCCGTGTGACCACCAATCCAACGGATTGATTTGCATGGCTGCTGAAGTAGCATGCTAAAGTAGCATGCTAAAGTAGCATGCTAAAGTAGCATGCTAAAGTAGCACGCTAAAGTAGCATGCTAAAGTAGCATGCTAAAGTAGCATGCTAAAGTAGCACGCTAGCATGACCTAGCCTGAAGAAGAGCCTGCGCTGGGCTTTGCAAGAAACAAGTCCCCACTTTGTACCAGTGCGTGTCGTTACAAATTAAAACAGTGTACCAGTTGATGTTGTTGCAGGTTCAAATCCTGCATGTTTGAGAAGGCACAACAGTCTACCAGCTCGTTGTCATGAGTTGAAACCTCACCATCGCATGTTGTCATGACTCCATCGTTGTACCCGCGGACCCTTCCTCCCGCACTGTCTTGTTAGAGAGGATCTTTAAAGACCACGAGTCAACGATCAAAGACCACAGGGTGAGGAGTGCTGCCGGTGTGACAGGGCCCGTTGGACACGTCCGGCCACACGGGGCGGTAACCGCGGTAACCGCTCCAGGACTACGCCGTTCACGCTCAGAGACCCCGTTCCCCGAACTAAGCACGCCGCCACCCCGCTCCCTCGCACTCTCCCGTCTTCGTCCGCGTATCGAAGCACAACGCGTACGGCACACCCGGAGGGACACACCTGACCAGCCTAACATCCGTGTTCCTGGGACGTCTGTGGCGGTTCGAGCGCCAGCTGTGGTTTGTGTACGTTGGGTCATGGCGTTGGCGTAGAGCGGGGAATCATTGGGAATGGGAATGGGAATGGGAATTCCCATCGGGGAACAGGGCGTAGAGCGCCAGCCGCGGAACAGGGGACTCAAATAATAAAGAAACACTGACACAGACGGTAGCCAGCATGGGCTGGGGGCCGGTGTCTGGTGAAACACGATCCCATGGTACGGCCCGTCTGGGTCGGACCACGGGGGTGACCCCTCACATTCTACACACACGCTGTTTAAACACACACACAGGCTTTTCAGAGAGGATCCTCACTGTGTGTGTGTGTGTGTGTGTGTGTGTGTGTGTGTGTGTGTGTTAGACAGAGAAGTTACTGTTTTGTGTGTGTGTGTGTGTGTGTGTGTGTGGGGGGGGGGGGGTTCACATGTCTTGTCAGTGTGTGTGTGTGTATCTGTGTGTGTGTGTGTGTGTGTGTGTGTGTGTGTGTGTGTATGTGTGTGTGTGTGTATGTGTGTATTGTTCATGTCGTGTGTGTGTGTGTGTGTGTGTGTGTGGGGGGGGGGTTTCACATGTCTTGTCAGTGTGTGTGTGTGTGTGTGTGTGTGTGTGTGTGTGTGTGTGTGTGTGTGTGTGTGTGTGTGTATCTGTTGCCAGTGGTCTAGATGAGTGTCTAGACAACACATCTTCACTATAAGATTAATTATCCAGTTGACCTCAATTACAACTGAACAAACCGACCAAAAAAGAGATGGATGGAGAGAGAGAGAGAGAGAGAGAGAGAGAGAGAGAGAGAGAGAGAGAGAGAGAGAGAGAGAGAGAGATACACTGAGGCGTTCAATTCTGTAACTGCAGATGTGGCCACAATGGCCAATAGGTGGCGTAGTTCTACATCATTGTCTCCGGGTAGGATTTGAGCGCGTGTGTGTTTGTGTGTGTGCGTGCGTGAGAGAGCAAAACCGGAATATTCAAGAGAGAGATAAACAGAGAAAGATAAAGATATAATGAAAAAGCCATAGAGAGAGAGAGAGAGAGAGAGAGAGAGAGAGAGAGAGAGAGAGAGAGAGGGGGGGGAGAGAGAGAGAGCGAGAGAGAGAGAGAGAGAGCGAGACAGAGACTTACTTGCAGTCTCTATCCTCCAGGTCGAAATGCGGGTTGAAGTTGATCAGGATCTTCTGTCCCGGTTCGGGCGCCGTTATCAGCCACGCGCACTGCTGGGACGGCGGGTAGGCGGCGGGGTACCCGGGCGACGTCAGGTAGTCGGCGCTGTTGATGAAGATGTTGTGCCCGCAGTTCCCTGCAACAAAGCACACCCGCACATTAACCCGACTCCATTAACCCGGGACATTTCTCAAGGATCAAGGACCAACATGGCAACATCTGGCCGTGCGGCGTCTATTGTTTACCTGAAGCACAACCCACACATCTGCCCGGCTCTCTTTTCCCTGTGCCTTATTCATTCTCACACCTAATGCTATTCCACCGACTGTTGCTTCAGCACATATAAATACATCGCTATGGAGAACATGGGGTCGGGTGTTATTTCACCAGAAAGCGAGAAAAGCCCACTCCTGCCGATGGATGACCGTTCTCCCGGCACAAATAGCCTAACAGCGAACTATGAATCACTGTCTGGCTGGTTTTAACAGCCGCGCCGCTTTCCAGAGAGCCTTTAACTGAAGAACGGTGCGCAAAACCTCCCAAACACCACCACCCAGCACCCAGCACCAGTCAGCCCAGCAGCCCCGGGGGGGTGACAGGTGAGCGGCAACAATGCCGCAGAAATGATGCAAGAAGACCCATCGCCAAGCGGTTTGAACGGCCCACCCCGTGTCACCCAGGACCCCGGCGGCAGCCCTCTACACCTACTTGTTAGCGAGGAGACGAGGACGGCTCGGCTGAAAAGGAACAAAAGGAATCCACAAAGCATCCTCCGATCGCGGAGCCCCGGCATGTTTCCTAACAGTAGTCCGTTCACACGAGAAAAAGAGAAAATCCGGATCGTTCCCGGGTCGTCACGCACAGAAAACGCACCGCAGCGGTTAGGTGGAAGCAGCGGCAGTTGTTGCCAGCATCCTGCGTGTTCCAGCAGCCGATGCTCGCCGCTCCGCGAGTCCTGCACTCAGTCGCAGAACAACTTCATGACGTCCCCTTGGAGAAAAAAACAAACAAAAACGAATCCGATAATCCAAATGTCTAAAACAGACGATGATTGTTGAAAGGAAAATCCCCCTTGTCAAAAAGAAACTAAGCGGCTTTTTGCGCTCACGCCGACCGCCTTTTAAAGCCTTATTCCCCCGGACGGGCTAGCCGAAGTGGACCGAAAGAGGTCGGCTACTGTACCCCCGAGCAAAGGGTACACAAATGACTCGTTAACCTCGGCTCTAGTAGCCGATTAAAACACCACGGGAAAGGTCAGTGGAGCGGTGGTCCTGTTCCCGGTAAGCGGTGGTCTCTCGGTGTGCTCACCGTCTGGCTGCCCGCAGATGAATGTCAGGGGAAGCCTCTCGCTCTGCAGCTCGAGCGTCAAACTACTAGAAAGAAAGAAGAAGAAGAAAAAAAAACACGGAATCTCCACTCCCCGAATTCTTCTAGCAGCTCGTGAATGTGTGCGAGCGCGCAACAACCGAGCTTCGCGAGACTCCAGGAGCAACTGACACACCGCAACGCGCCCCTCGCGCGCTCCCCGCGTAGAGGGCTGAAACCTCGGCGCACGCACGCGGGCACGACGGCTTCCATTCAGAAGCGAGAGGATCCGTTTTTCCGAACAACCTGTCGCTCGTTTTAAGTGGAAAATGCGGTTTTTAAAACAAACATGTCGCCTTTTCAGTGGAAAACCTCAAAGCGCCCATAAGTTAAAACCCTCCCGGCTTTGAATCACTTCAGCTCACATTCGAAGCTCAATACATCGAATAACGCCACCATTCCCAACCCTTCAACAAGGCACACAATAGGCCTACGTTCAAATCAAATCAAATCAAATCAAATCAAATAGTTTCTTTCCTTAAACTAAACCCCCAATCCCAAAGCACGCCTGTGTGCACGTTAACTAATCTCGTCTACGTTGTCGACTAGGCAGGGATTCGGACACGTGACGTTAACTAGTTGTTACAGGGTCGACGGCAGGCTAGCAGGTTAGTAGTGTGTGTTTAGGTGTTAGGGTTAGGGTTAGGGTGTTCGGGCAGAGGTCGTGGTCGCCACGAGCGTTGAGGAACGGAACGTAGACCGATATGAACCGGATGGGAGCTAAACGAAGAGCAGCCTGTTGCACCGTGAGCCTTTTCAAACCAAACCACTGCGCAGCTCTTTTGAAAGCGCTCTTTGCAACCTGTTCACCGCGAAATAAAGGCAGGCCTACCTTCTCCTGGACGTGACGTCTTCATTTGACCAAGTAGGCTGTAACCTTGGTGTAAAACGGGCACTAGAGGTGGCCAATGTTGCCATCTTTATCATGTCAGGGGAGATGGTAGAAATGACAGTTTAATGTGCTGACAAACCACCAAATAAATGGCTAAAGTAAAATACCTAAAAAAGTTAAAGACCCAATCTGGATCTATCGATTTGCGTGGTTGTAGTGTTAGCTAACAAACTGAAAAAGCGTTTGTTTGACCTCAAGAGTTAACATACAGTAAGGTACATTGAAACAATGTGTTTTATTGCGTTTTAAAGTGTCCTGACTTCACCTTGTAAACAAACGGAGACGCAACGCCAGAGAAGCTACACAGCGCTGCTAGCTAAAAGAAAAATCAATAAAAATACTAAAAAATACCTTGCAGGGAAACTTCTGATTCTCTCTTTATAAAACACAGACGCCAAGGCCAGCTATTGAAAACATGGCGAACAATAGTGTGTTCTTTTTTTCCAAGCCACTGTGCCCTTGAGCCTGGGACTTCGCTCAGGTGAAGGCGGCTTGGTGGCAGTTGGCCTCGAACAAGGTGAGCTAGCAGTCCGTGTTTGGATACCATGGCAACGGAGTAACCAAGCCAAGGAATGAGAGAGAGAGAGAGAGAGGAGGGGTAGAGAGAGAGAGGGAGAGAGAGAGGGAGAGAGAGAGAGAGAGAGGGAGGGAGGGAGAGAGAGAGGGAGGGAGGGAGAGGGAGGGAAGGAGAGGGAGAGAGAGAGGGAGGGAGAGAGGGAGAGGGAGGGAGGGGGAGGGAGAGAGAGAGAAGGGAAAAGTTATTGACAGGCACAGCGGAGTGATAGAGTTAGTGAGGGGAGGTCGAGAGGGAACATTTCAATCGAGCGGTAAACGCATGACGAGCAACGACTTGGCCGCTACGTCGCTACGCAGAACAGAGCTAGCCCAGAAAGAGAGAGAGAGAGAGAGAGAGAGAGAGAGATACAGAGTTAGCCCAGAAAGAGAGAGAGAGAGAAAGAGAGAGAGAGAGAGAGAGAGAGACGGTTTTAGAACGTTGAACGAAGCTGTGATCTGATTGGATGAGTCAAGGTTGAGAGCGTTTGAACTTGGAAAACACGGCCCGTCACGGCCAGGTTGGACTTCAACGCTCAGCATACAGGAATACTTTGGCAACGCCAGCGCTGAATGTTCATCATGTGACCACACCACTAGAAGAGAGGGGGGGGGGGGGGGGGGGGGGAGAGAGAGAGGAGGGGGAGAGAGAGAGGAGGGGGAGAGAGAGAGAGAGAGATACAGAGTTAGTTAGAGAGAGAGAGAGAGAGCGAGAGAGAGAGAGTGAGAGAGAGAGAGAGAGAGAGAGAGAGAGAGAGAGAGGAGGAGAGAGAGAGAGAGAGAGAGAGAGAGTGAGGGAGAGAGAGGAGGGGTAGAGAGGGATAGAGAGAGAGAGAGAGATAGAGAGAGAGATAGAGGGAGAGAGAGAGAGAGAGAGAGGGAGAGAGAGATAGAGAGAGTGAGAGAGAGATAGAGAGAGATAGAGGGAGAGGGAGAGGGAGAGAGATAGAGGGAGAGGGAGAGAGAGAGAGAGAAAGGTGGCGATCCTCGTGGTTCCAGTCACAGATTAGATTACTATTTTTAATCTGATTGGGATCAAAGAGTTTTCAGGCTTTCGTGACTTCACCGCAAACGTTTTGTTGGTACCTTGTTGTCATCTGTTAGCATAGCGATAAGCATACGTACATATATATATATATATTTACAGAAATATATCACATAAATAAATAAATATATATATACAATTAACTAAAGATCAATGTAACGACTAGCATAAGGACTTATAGCTTATGGCAGAGATCTGTTTTTTGAAACATCAGCCTGTGGGTGGCTTCTGACACACTTGGCTAACAAGACAAAAAGACTATTTTCAAACCGTGTTCAAGGCGAACCCTGTCTGTAGTATGTTTAAAATAGCAACCCATTGTGTAGGCGTGCTAACACAACCATCGGGGTTATCATTTATTATTATGGGATGTAGAGCTTGATTGTGTTGAGATAAAAACACAATATGGCTTGATGTTTGAAATTAATGATCTCTCTCTCCCTCTCTCCATATCTCTCCCTATCTCTCCATCTCTACCTCTCACTCTCCCTCCCTCTGTTTTCCAACTTAGAAAACAGAAAATGATATGCCTGTGTCGTATACACACACACACACACACACACACACACACACACACACACACACACACGCGCGCGCGCCTCCAGCCGTGTGTGTGCTGGGTGAAATGGCAGTGGGCGGGCGGGTATGTGTGTAATAATAGTCCTCCTTAATTACAGGACACACACACAAACACACACATCCACACTTGCACACAAACACATACGCACGCACACACACATCCAAGCCACACTCAAACACACTCACACATCCACGATCGCACACACACACACACACACACACCCATTAGCTACAGCTAGCCCCAGTGGTACCACAGTGGTAAGAGTGGTTAGCGGTGTGCTAGTGACATGCCAATAGCCGCAAGCTGCATTTAGACATGCAACATGTATACCGCACATACAGAAAACACACAGGTCTGTTATTATGCATGCACAAACACGCATACAAACGCACACACACACACACACACACACACACACACACACACACACAGGGACACATGTTTACACTCACATATGATGTACTCAAATAATACATGTGCACACACGCACACACACACACACACACAGGGACACATGTTTACACTCACATATGATGTACTCAAATAATACATGTGCACACACGCACACACACACACACACACACACCCATTTGGTACTTATATGCAAAGCAGAGACACCGCAAAAAACACACCAGTACAGCTGGTACTGCACACTATCTATATTCAAAACACACACACACACACACACACACACACACACACACACAGAATGACACCTTAGTTGCAATTCAACCTATTTTACACAATAAACCATCTAAGGAGTGATTTATCGAGACCACAGTGTTCCTCGCAGAATAAACAAGTCTCTCTGGGACTTTTAATTTCTTCAGGAGATGCAGAAGAAACTTTCCTGTCTCCTGTTGACCTATGCTGTGGAGGAGTGTTTCTTCATGAAACAGGCTTTTATTTTGAAAAGCTGTGCTGTAGCGCCAAATGACGATTTGCAGAACGCATAAAGGATGTGCTTTTAAAAACAGTAGCGTATTAACGCTGAGTCACCCAATACTCGTCACATTAAAAGTCCCACCAGGAAGGAACTGCTAAATATTACAATACACAAACAAGATGATTCATAAATACATAATTATATCTCCCCCAAGTGTGATGCAATTGAACATAAATATGAAGTTTGATTCAGAATTCACGAAGTTCACATTGTACTCTTGTTAAGAGGTGAGATATGTTGGAATAGGACGAGGAGGAGGAGGAGGAGGAGGAGGAGGAGGAGGACACGAGGCAGACAACAGAAGAGCAGAGGAGGAGTAAGGAGAAGAGTAAGGAGGAGGAGGACACGAGGCAGACAACAGAAGGGCAGAGGAGGAGTAAGGAGAAGAGTAAGGAGGAGGAGGACACGAGGCAGACAACAGAAGAGCAGAGGAGGAGTAAGGAGAAGAGTAAGGAGGAGGAGGACACGAGGCAGACAACAGAAGGGCAGAGGAGGAGTAAGGAGAAGAGTAAGGAGGAGGAGGACACGAGGCAGACAACAGAAGAGCAGAGGAGGAGTAAGGAGAAGAGTAAGGAGGAGGAGGACACGAGGCAGACAACAGAAGGGCAGAGGAGGAGTAAGGAGAAGAGTAAGGAGGAGGAGGACACGAGGCAGACAACAGAAGGGCAGAGGAGGAGTAAGGAGAAGAGTAAGGAGGAGGAGGACACGAGGCAGACAACAGAAGAGCAGAGGAGGAGTAAGGAGAAGAGTAAGGAGGAGGAGGACACGAGGCAGACAACAGAAGGGCAGAGGAGGAGTAAGGAGAAGAGTAAGGAGGAGGAGGACACGAGGCAGACAACAGAAGAGCAGAGGAGGAGTAAGGAGAAGAGTAAGGAGGAGGAGGACACGAGGCAGACAACAGAAGAGCAGAGGAGGAGTAAGGAGAAGAGTAAGGAGGAGGAGGACACGAGGCAGACAACAGAAGAGCAGAGGAGGAGAGGAGAGGAGTGAGGAGGAGAACAAGGAAAATATAAAAATAGAGGAGAAAGGGGAAAAGGAATGAGGAGGAGGAGAAGATAGAAGATGGAAAGAACAGGGAGGAGAAGGGATGGGGAAAAGGGGGAGAAGAGGGGAACAGAGGTTAGTAGAGGAGGAGGAGAAGAGAGGTTAGGAGAAGAGGGGAGGAGGAGGAGAGAGAGGTTTAGAGAAGAGGGGAGGAGGAGGAGAGAACAGGTTAGGAAAAGAGGGGAGGAGGAGAATGAGAGGTTAGAGAGGAGGAGGAGAGAGGTTAAGAGAAAAGGGGATGAGGAGGAGAGAGGTTAAGAGGGGAGGAGGAGGAGAGGTAAAGAGACGGGAGGAAGAGGAGAGAGGTTAGGAGAAGAGGGAGGAGGAGAAGAGAACTGAGGTTGTAAGAAGAGGGGAGGAGGAGAGGAGTAGATGGCGTCGTCTCCTACTGCAGGGCCTGATAGCAGTGAGGAGGTGGAGGAGATGGTGGAGGAGGTCATAGTCACGTCATGAATGTGATTCAGCTCCGACTCAGAGAGATGATATTCACACTGGTTTCATCAGTTGTCCTACACACACACACACACACACACACACACACACACACACACACACTCACTCACTCACACTGACACACGCATACACACACACACACACTGACACACGCTCTCACACACACACAGTGACACACGCACTCGCACTCAGTCAAAACGAGAAGCCCTGAAGTAACGTTATAAAATGGGATTTAACGCAGCTCCCTCACAATATGGCGAGGTGACTCAGCAAGCGAGCAAACACAGAAACAAATGAAATGACAAGCAGGTCCGCACCAAACCCTCCCCCAACGCCGCTCTGACGCCCCAATAAGCCGGACTCAGACCCGAGACCCTGACACCTCGTCCAGGGTGATGGAGGGGACGCGTTCTCTGTGTTGAAGGCGGCCATCATTTCTACAAACAAAACAACAGCAGCAGATATACGCGACGGCCGGAGTGGTAGAAGATGACCTGGGACAGGTTGAACGGCGCCGTGGATTTCAAAGCTACTGTTGGAGCGTTGACTGTTAGGAATTGCCTCGGCTACGAGCGAGTGAACTGCGCTGTGAGACTCTGTTGCTAGTTAGCCTGCCGCCGTTAGGATTTTAGACCGCTCCCCGCTAACGTCTGGTCAGGACGTCAGGATTGGTTCGGGGCATCCATCTTGCCCGTCAATCCCAGGTGCATGAATGCAACGCATTAGACTTAGCACTTGAATCTTCTCCACAGCATCTTTAAAGTCAGATGATGAATCCATGAAGCACTTAATCCAGCAAGTTCCCAGCAAAGCAACACAACATTGAGTGAGCATCGATGTTGACGAAATGTTGTCCTGGCCTTTCTGAAACCAAAAGGTAATACCATTCTAACACTATGTAGGTCGCGGTGGTCGTTGCTACCGCACTGCGTGCCTACTGTGGGGTTGTTTTGCCGTGTGAACATTTCCATAACTTTCCATAACCGGTGCACCTACTCTTCATGCTCAATCGTAAGAAACAACGTTCACATCGGTGAATCATATCATCTTAACGTTGAATCTCATGACGTCTGTCATGAGATTCAACGTTAAGATGATATGATTCAACGTTCTCCGCCCGGAGTGAATCATCCAAGCAGATGTAGAAATGGATAAATAAAGACATAAAAACAATGGCTTGATGTAGCTCCTTTTCACAACACGTAACAAAGTGCTTTCACATTTAAACAGATGGATGATGACAAATCTTTTTGGTTGGGAGGGAATAAAACACGCATGGGTAAAAACAAATAGAATGAATGTACTGGGGTAATACGAGCAGAGACGAGGCAACAGGCTTCAAGAAATAAAAACATTCCCACTGTGTGAAATCTTGGATACTAAACTGCACTATACCATACTGTTGTATTATACTGTTGTACTATACTATATCGAATATATAGTATACTCACTATATAATAATACTCTTCTATTCTATACCATAATGTACTTAATATACTATACTACACTCACTATATTGTACTGTTTTATACTGGGTGACCAGGGAGTGGCCATCCAGCCAGCAGGGGGGGGGGGGGGGGGGGGGGGGGGGGGGGGGGGGGGGGGTGGGGTCAGCTGGTCAGACCCCTGGGGAGTATGTCTTGGTGAAGAGAAGATGGACCAGAGCTGCTGCTGGAAATACTGGTGGGGGGTCAGAGGGGTGTCAGTGTGTGTGTGTGTGTGTGTGTGTGTGTGTGTGTGTGTGTGTGTGCGTGCGTGTGTTGGACACAGGAAGTGTGAGTGAGGTTGTGAAAAAAGTGTGCAAGTGTTAGTGAGAGTGTGGGTGTGTGAACTGTAGCTACATATGTGTGAGTGGGATTGTGTGTGTACATTTGTCTGTATATAGAGGAGTGCAAGTTGTGAGATAAGAAGAGTCTGTAGCAATATCTCTCCTCTTCCTTCTCCTCCACTCTCTCCTCTTCCTTCTCCTCTTCCTTCTCCTCTTCCTTCTCCCCTCTCTCTCTCCCTCTTTATTAGCATCACACATATGTATATGTAAATATATATATTCATTTACGTATATATATGATGCTAATAAATACATATATATATATATTTCTATATATATAGATCCACACAAGCTGTAAACAGACTGTATCTCTATTCTTGTCCAGACATGCTCAGAGAGAGAGAGAGAGAGAGAGAGAGAGAGAGAGAGAGAGAGAGAGAGAGAGAGAGAGAGAGAGAGAGAGAGAGAGAGAGGGGGGGAGAGAGGGAGAGAGGGAGGGGGGAGAGAGAGAGACAGAGAGAGAGAGAGAGAGAGAGAGAGAGAGGGGGGGGAGAGAGGGGG
>JACYXH010000810.1:17500-27500 GCA_026745465.1 Lota lota | reverse complement strand
ATCACAAACGGGAGTGTCCACCCGGCTCTATGGGGACGCGGGTAGTCTGACCTGTCCATCCTGTTCATCTGACAACGCCGTCATTTGTCTGATGCGTCTGCGGCGGCGCGGAGCAGCGAGACTCGGCCGCGAGGCTCCATAAACGACGCCGGCGGTCGAGAGGAAATAAACATCCCATACAGCAGAGAGCGGCGAGGACAGAGACCGCTCCTCAGCGCGCCATCCATAACGGGGCGCTGGGATAGATCAAGCGGACGGCGCCGGCTCTGGGGGGGGGGGGGGGGGGGGGGGGTCGCTCCTTCACTGGTCGGGCGACGGGGGGTTTCTGGTTTTAGTTTCTGGTTCTGGTTTCTGGTTTCTGGTTTCTGGTTCTGGTTCTGGTTCTGGTTTCTGGTTCTGGTTCTGGTTCTGGTTTTAGTTTCTGGTTTCTGGTTCTGGTTCTGGTTTCTGGTTCTGGTTCTGGTTCTGGTTCTAGTTTCTGGTTTCTGGTTCTGGTTCTGGTTCTGGTTCTGGTTTCTGGTTCTGGTTCTAGTTTCTGGTTTCTGGTTCTGGTTCTGGTTTCTGGTTCTAGTTCTGGTTTCTGGTTTCTGGTTTCTGGTTTTACAAGTAACCGTTGTAACTAACGTATTTCCTCTGGAGATACCATTTGTGGTCTGCAGGACGTTTCTCCTCAGTGACCCCCCCCCCCCCGCTGTTGATACATATTGCTGTTGAAATGTGTTTTTCACCAGTTTACCAATTGGATGATCTTCAGCCAGGGCTGGAGGACTAGCCAGGCCAACGCAGAGGACTCTGCGTTCCAGCCAATATCCGCCCGTCAACAGCTGTGTTTACCGCTGTAGTGTCCTTGAGCAGCGCAGTAATAATCCACTTCCTGCGCCGGCGTTTTCCCAGGACCCCCCTCCTCCCCGACCCCCACCCCCACCTCCCCCGACCCCCACCCCCACCCTCCCCCGACCCCCACCCCCACCTCCCTCGACCCCCTGTGGTCGGATGCGATCGCGGCGGGCGCAGAAATGCAAATGCCGGCACAAAACACGCACGCCGTCGACGAGGGCGGATATGAATATTTGATAAGAGGCGCGGTGATGTAAGCGCCGGGAGAGAGAGAGAGAGAGAGAGAGAGAGAGAGAGAGGAGAGAGAGAGAGAGAGAGAGAGAGAGAGAGAGAGAGAGAGAGAGAGAGAGAGAGAGAGGGGCGGGCGTCCAAATTGAGCTGGATGGAGATTAAACATGGCCGCCGTCGGGTCCCATTGATATGCTGATCCGCGGCGCTGCTGTGAATGGAGGTTCTCGTTAGTTTTCATTAGACGCAGGAATTAAAATCCCATCCCACAAGTCGCACGGGGGGGGTGGGACGGTGGGGGGGGGGGGGGGGGGGGGGGGGGGAACGCCGTCCCATCGGAGGTCTAAGTGATTTCCCCGGTGGGCTGAGGAGCCATTAAGCTGATAATTATAGTTCTTACACCACGAGTTACCAGCAATATTTTTTAATAAAAACAAGGCGTGGCGTGGGAGTGATGTTTGCTAAACGGCTCCGAAGACATCGGAGCCGCGCGCTGGAAGTCGAGGCTCTTGTCTAGAGTGCGTGAGGTGGAGGGGCCCGGGGTCTAGAGTGTGTGAGGTGGAGGGGCCCGGGGTCTAGAGTGTGTGAGGTGGAGGGGCCCGTGGTCTGGTCTGGAGTGTGTGAGGTGGAGGGGCCCGGGGTCTGGTCTGTGTGAGGTGGAGGGGCCCGGGGTCTAGAGTGTGTGAGGTGGAGGGGCCCGGGGTCTGGTCTGTGTGAGGTGGAGGGGCCCGGGGTCTGGAGTGTGTGAGGTGGAGGGGCCCGGGGTCTGGAGTGTGTGAGGTGGAGGGGCCCGGGGTCTGGTCTGGAGTGTGGGAGGTGGAGGGGCCCGGGGTCTGGAGTGTGTGAGGTGGAGGGGCCCGGGGTCTGGAGTGTGTGAGGTGGAGGGGCCCGGGGTCTAGAGTGTGTGAGGTGGAGGGGCCCGGGGTCTGGAGTGTGTGAGGTGGAGGGGCCCGGGGTCTGGTCTGGAGTGTGGGAGGTGGAGGGGCCCGGGGTCTGGTCTGGAGTGTGGGAGGTGGAGGGGCCCGGGGTCTGGAGTGTGTGAGGTGGAGGGGCCATCTAACTTTAATTTAATTATTATTATATATATTATTATATATTATTTAATTAAAGTTATTTTTATTTATTTTACTATTTATTATTATTTATTTATTATTATTATTTATTATTGTTATTATTATAAAATAAAATGTATAATTTAATTTAATTGTATATTATAATTTTTATATATAATTTTATTAATTTAATTTAATTTAATAAACATTAAATTTATGTTAATAAATAACATCTTTATTCTGTGATGGTCAGGCAGACAAACAATGTTCTTATGAGTAAATAAATACAAAATAAATATATTCACTTTATATTTTACAGGAAGAATGGGTACTTTAGTAAGTAATGCCTTTTCCTGAATTAAAACAAATATATAATACGATAAAGGGCGTAGCATTTCCTTTACATTGTGGTAAAACAAGCAATTTGGCTGATTATTTACAGTATCGGTAAAGTAGTCCCATAAGATCTCAACCTGCGCTCCGGCTCACAGCTTTCATTATGTTTGTTGAAAGAATATCCCTTTTAAGGAGTTTACTACAGAAAACCTTGGGCATAACTATGGAAATGGAAAGAAGAAACAGTTTTTTACTTTTGATTCGGTGCCATGACCAAAACCACAGAATTACCATGAACCAAAATCTCAAGTTCAACACTTTTATCTTCATGAATATATTAATCCTTTTGAATTTTCATCTATTTGAATATATTCATCTTTTTGGGTATCTCAATCTTATGTTAATATCTTTATCTTTCTATCTTATCGTTCTACGTCCTTGTCGTTCAGTTGGAACCAAAATCCTGTTGCTGATTATTTTCCAAGGCAAGGCTTTTCCTTCTGCAAAAAAACGAAGGATATTCCAAATGACTCAGTTGCCAAATTCAAGACTCTTACTCTGAAAATACGTGTTCCTTTTTTATACAAGCACACGTTCCAAGTCTGTTCTCCTTTCATTTGATCCAACGTTTTATTACTAATATAGTAATTAAAAACATAGCCTTAGTAGAAATAGCCTTTTTGAACACATCATTTAAAAGACGCACTGCATACATTTGCCACCAGGAATCGTACGTTTATAAAGAAACGTTGGGAGGTTTATTTTGAAACTCTGGAAGAGGAATGTGATTTATACAGGTGTTGTCACCCGCAAACCAACTGATTTCAATAAACGCCCCCCCCCCCACCCCCCCCCCCCCCCCCCCCACCCCCACCCCCCCCCCCCCCCCCCCCCCCCCCCCCCCCCCCCCACCCCACCCACACACACACAGCCCAGAGGGAGCGCTTGATTAATTAGCGAAAACAGCTTGGCATGTGTTGGTTAGAAATGTAAACTGGAATGATCCGGAATGGCGATGCTTCGCTCCCTGTCCTCGCGTCGCGCCTCCACCCATAGATGGGTGCCGGACAAACTTCCTCCAAGTCTTCTGGTCTAGTTCACTCATTCAGAGACCACGTCTTATCGCGGGAGAGGCAATTAAAACAGCTCCGTGCACAACAAACGCGTACATATAATATAAATATATTTCGCACCCACCCAAGAACGAAATAACAAACAGTCTGCTTCGTTTGTAATCAAACATTTCTAATCTTATTCCACGTGCGTAATCTATCGCGGTCTCGCTGTAGACACCGAAACTGGGCCGATGTACTTTTGATTAATGGTTTTCACTTTCTCCATTAATGTTTTTACGTTTGATTAATTACTTCTGAGCGTTAATTAACAAGACTCATAAGGATCTGTTGAGAGATAAAAAGCTCCTGTTATAATGAAAGACATTCTTTTAGTTATTTAATATTGTGCTGCTTTGCTGCTTAAAATGGACTGATGTCCGAGAGACTGACAGACAGAGGACAGACAGACATCTAGACAGGCAGACCATTGGCAGAGAGAGAGAGCGAGAGAGCGAGAGAGCGAGAGCGAGAGAGCGAGAGCGAGAGCAAGAGAGAGCGAGAGAAAGAGAGCGAGCGAGAGAGAGAGAGAGAGACAGACAGACAGACAGACTCTGGTCCCTGGAGGGCAGACACCAGATAGAGTTGGCAGGACGACATTCTGACAGCAGACAGTGTGTGTGTCTGTGTGTGTGTGTTGTGTGTGTGTGTGTGTGTCTGTGTGTGTGTGTGTGTGTGTCTGTGTGTGTCTGTGTGTGTGTGTGTACGTACGTGCGTTAACGTGTGTCTGTGTGCGTGTGTGTACCCGTGCGTGTGTACCCGTGTGTGCGTACCCGTGTGTGCGTACGTGCGTCAACATGTGTGTTGTCTCGGTGTGAGAGACACACTCTGGGGCGCCACACGGAGACACGCAGCGACGCTCGTCTCCGCGACACGGCCCTGTGTCCCCTGGCCCCCCCACGGCCCTGTGTCCCCTGGCCCCCCCCACGGCCCTGTGTCCCCTGGCCCCCCCCACGGCCCTGTGTCCCCTGGCCCCCCCCACGGCCCTGTGTCCCCTGGCCCCCCCACGGCCCTGTGTCCCCTGGCCCCCCCCACGGCCCTGTGTCCCCTGGCCCCCCCCCACGGCCCTGTGTCCCCTGGCCCCCCCACGGCCCTGTGTCCCCTGGCCCCCCCCACGGCCCTGTGTCCCCTGGCCCCCCCACGGCCCTGTGTCCCCTGGCCCCCCACGGCCCTGTGTCCCCTGGCCCCCCCCACGGCCCTGTGTCCCCTGGCCCCCCCACGGCCCTGTGTCCCCTGGCCCCCCCACGGCCCTGTGTCCCCTGGCCCCCCCACGGCCCTGTGTCCCCTGGCCCCCCACGGCCCTGTGTCCCCTGGCCCCCCCACGGCCCTGTGTCCCCTGGCCCCCCCACGGCCCTGTGTCCCCTGGCCCCCCCCACGGCCCTGTGTCCCCTGGCCCCCCACGGCCCTGTGTCCCCTGGCCCCCCCCCTGTGTCCCCTGGCCCCCCCACGGCCCTGTGTCCCCTGGCCCCCCCACGGCCCTGTGTCCCCTGGCCCCCCCCACGGCCCTGTGTCCCCTGGCCCCCCCACGGCCCTGTGTCCCCTGGCCCCCCCACGGCCCTGTGTCCCCTGGCCCCCCACGGCCCTGTGTCCCCTGGCCCCCCACGGCCCTGTGTCCCCTGGCCCCCCACGGCCCTGTGTCCCCTGGCCCCCCACGGCCCTGTGTCCCCTGGCCCCCCCACGGCCCTGTGTCCCCTGGCCCCCCACGGCCCTGTGTCCCCTGGCCCCCCACGGCCCTGTGTCCCCTGGCCCCCCCACGGCCCTGTGTCCCCTGGCCCCCCACGGCCCTGTGTCCCCTGGCCCCCCCACGGCCCTGTGTCCCCTGGCCCCCCCCACGGCCCTGTGTCCCCTGGCCCCCCCCACGGCCCTGTGTCCCCTGGCCCCCCCCACGGCCCTGTGTCCCCTGGCCCCCCACGGCCCTGTGTCCCCTGGCCCCCCACGGCCCTGTGTCCCCTGGCCCCCCCACGGCCCTGTGTCCCCTGGCCCCCCACGGCCCTGTGTCCCCTGGCCCCCCCACGGCCCTGTGTCCCCTGGCCCCCCCCCACGGCCCTGTGTCCCCTGGCCCCCCCCACGGCCCTGTGTCCCTGGCCCCCCCACGGCCCTGTGTCCCCTGGCCCCCCCACGGCCCTGTGTCCCCTGGCCCCCCCACGGCCCTGTGTCCCCTGGCCCCCCCCACGGCCCTGTGTCCCCTGGCCCCCCACGGCCCTGTGTCCCCTGGCCCCCCCCCCACGGCCCTGTGTCCCCTGGCCCCCCACGGCCCTGTGTCCCCTGGCCCCCCACGGCCCTGTGTCCCCTGGCCCCACGGCCCTGTGTCCCCTGGCCCCCCCACCCCCCCCCCCCCCCCCCCCCCCCCCCCCCCCCCCCCCCCCCCCCCTCCCCCCGCCCCCCCCCCCCGCCCCCGGGTGGGTCACCCTGGCCCCCCCCAGGGCCCACTGCCTCGTTGGGCCTCCCACACTCTCCCGTTGGGGCTCCACACTCTCCGTCAGAGACGGCAGGCAGAGCAACGGGCTGCAGGGAGGGAGGCGAGCGGGAGGGAGGCGAGCGGGAGGGAGGCGAGCGGGAGGGAGGCGAGCGGGAGGGAGGCGAGCGGGAGGGAGGCGAGCGGGAGGGAGGTGAGCGGGAGGGAGGCGAGCGGGAGGGAGGCGAGCGGGAGGGAGGCGAGCGGGAGGGAGGTGAGCGGGAGGGAGGTGAGCGGGAGGGAGGCGAGCAGAACGGAACAGAACCGCCCTCACGCGTCACAGAGGGGCTCCATCTCTTCTCCTGCCTCCTCTAGCTCACTCCCAACCTCCCTCTCTCTTCTCCTCCCTTACTCTACCGTACTCCCAGCCTCTCTCCTCCTGTCCACCTCTCCCCCTCCCTTCATCTCTCCCTCTACCTCCGTCCCTCCTCCTCTCATGCTCTCTCTTTGTGTCTGCGTCTATTTTCCTCCCTCTCGTCCTTTCTCCTCTCCTCCCCTCTCCCCCCCTTCTCTCTCTCTCTCCTCTCGCCCCCTCCCTCTCGCCTTTCTCTCTCTCCTCTCGCCCCCTCCCTCTCCCCTCTCTCTCTTTCCTCTCCCCTCACTCTCCTCTCGCCCCTTCCTCTTCCCTCTCCCCTCTCTCTCTCCTCTCGCCCCCTCCCTCTCCCCTTTCTCTCTCTCCTCTCGCCCCCTCCCTCTCCCCTCTCTCTCCTCTCGCCCCCTCCCTCTCCCTCTCTCTCTCCTCTCGCCCCCTCCCTCTCCCCCCCTCCCTCCCCTTCTCCTCCTCAGGGGATGGTAATAGCAGGAGTGAGATCTCCGCTAACTCGCTGGCTGATGCTAAATGTGTTCTCTCAGCATGGGGGCTGTATGTGGCTAATATTAGCGCGCCTCTCTCTCTCTAGCTAGCTGCCTCCTGGGCCTCCTAGAGAGGAGTGGGGAGGAGGAAGGCGGGGCGATGTTTCCCTAGGGGACCGCCTGTCCTTGTCGAGCGTGCACGGAGCAGGAGGATGCCGTGCACGTGGGTGGGCTAATGGAGCGTCGCGTGCCGCGGCTGTCGTTCCCGTCGTGCGGCGATCCTCGAACCCAGTCCAGAGGAACCGTCTAGCAGCCCTGAAGAGCTGCGACAGAGCTCTGCTCCTCCTGCTCCTCCCACTCCAGCTCCTCCCCCTCCCCCTCCTCCTCCTCCTCCTGCACTACTTCCTCCTCTTCCTCCTCCTCTTCTTCCTCTTCCTCCTTTGCCTTCTCTTCCTCTCCTTTCT
Source organism: Lota lota (assembly GCA_026745465.1). Lineage (NCBI taxonomy): Eukaryota > Metazoa > Chordata > Actinopteri > Gadiformes > Lotidae > Lota > Lota lota. The sequence continues at coordinate 20,224 of JACYXH010000810.1, read as the reverse complement.
CTTGCTCCTTCCCCTGCTCCACCTCAAGCTCCTCCTCTGGATGGCTTGGCTAGCAAGCTAACGAGGCTAGCATGCTAAAGAAGTTAGCAAGCTAACGAGGCTAGTCCCTGCGACCCTGGTCGCGCTGACGAGGACATCAGCAATTAGCGGTTGTTTCCTTCGCGGCGCGCCGGCCGGTGCTTAGCATAGGGCGTTGGGCGAGACCGGGTCAAACATCCTCATGACCTTTGACCTTTACAAGCCACTCAGCCAATAGGAGCGCCCCCCCCCCCCCCCCCCCCATATCGTCCCTGTCACACACACACGCGCGTGTGTGTTTACCCGAAGAGCAATCTCACGCACACGCCTGGACAAGCTTAATTAACGGCCAGCGTCTGCCCACCTTAACGACGGCGTGAGGGTTCCTCTCCGCTAACGAGGTCAGGCGTCTCCGGGCGGAGGGAGCCCATGGCCTCGACCGCACCCCCACCACCCCACCCCCACCCTGTACCCCCCATCCCTATTCTGTACCCCCCCCACCCCCACCACCCCACCCTGTACCCCCCACCCCTATTCTGTACCCCCCCCCACCGTCACCACCCCATCCCCACCCTGTACCCCCCCACCCTTATTCTGTACCCCCCCCCCCCCACCCCCACCCTGTACCCCCCACCACCACCCACCCCCACCCTGTACCCCCCACCCCTATTCTGTACCCCCCACCCACCCCCCACCTCCTCTTGAGCGGAGCAGAGAGGAACGACAGGTTATTAATCACCCCATCATTAGCCGTGCATCAATTACACCCCCCCCCCCCCCCCCCCCCCCCCACGGGGCTGATTAGATGGATATTCACCCAGCAACGCATATTTAACAATCACTGTGATGCTGCCAATCCACTGCCTTTATAGACATCCCCCCCCCCACACACACACACACACACACACACACACACACACACACTGCCTTTATAGACATCCCCCCACACACACACACACACACACACACACACACACACTGCCTTTATAGACATCCAACCCACTACACACACACACACACACACCCTGCTTTTATAGACATCCCACCCACTACACACACACACACACACACACACACACACACACAGACACACACACCCTGCTTTTATAGACATCCCACCCACTACACACACACACACACACACACACAGACACACACACCCTGCTTTTATAGACATCCCCGCCCCACACACAGAATACTGATACACGCAACCCTGACAAGCGTAAACACACACACGAACATACACACCAAACGGACACACAAACTCCCCTGAAGTGTAATTGGGTGTTAGCTATACACATTACACACACACACACGCACACACACACAACACACACACACACACACGGTGAATGTGTTGTACTGGTGTTGAGCAGCAGAATGCTTATTGATCCGCTGATTTACTCACACACACACACTTCCTGTTGGTTTGTGTGTGTGTGTGTGCGTGCGTGCGTGCGTGCGTGCATGCGTGTGTGTGTGTGTGTGTCAGGGTACTGTGTGTGTCTACGTGTTACAAACAAAGTGCCTTGAACAGTCTAAAGTGTAAGACTTGTGCAAAACACAGCCACTGCCTCAGTGCTCTTTAGCAAACCGCTCACCCCAGCAACCCCCCCCCCCCCCACCACAACACAGTGATCTGTTCCACAACGCCAAAGAACCGCAGCAGAATTCAACTCACAACTGTCCAGTTCCATCCCTGGTGCTTCCTTGCTTCCTTCCTGCCTTGCTCCAGGGCCGTGGAGCGGCCGCTCCCGCTCCCCCGTTCCCCGTTCCCCGTTCCCCGCTCCTCGCTCCCCGCTCCCCGCTCCCCGCTCCCCTGCTCCCCGCTCCTCGCTCCTCGCTCCTCCTCCCGCGCTCCCCTGCTCCCCTGCTCCTCGCTCCTCCTCCCCGCTCCCCTGCTCCCCGCTCCCCTGCTCCCCGCTCCCCTGCTCCCGCTCCCCCTCCCTGCTCCCCGCTCCCCTGCTCCCCGCTCCCCTGCTCCCCGCTCCCCTGCTCCCCGCTCCCCTGCTCCCCGCTCCTCGCTCAGCGATCAGCTGTCGTTCGCTCAGGGCTGCGAGTCGTTCGCCCCTCTGTCCACACGCAGGACCTTTATGGGACCTTTCCAGTCAGCAAGCTCCGAAACCCCCCCCCCCCCCCCCCGTACGCATACCAGACGACCCCACCTGAGGTCTCCACCCAGAGGTGGGGGAGCGGTGAGCTCCACCCGTCAGTCGAGAGCGGCTCCCAGCGATCTGCGGCTCACTTTAGCGCCGCTTGGGGTTCCTGAGTGCTTTTGAATAAAAGCTGTCTGAGTGCGCACGTGAGCGTGCACGTGAGCGCGCACGTGAGCGTGCACGTGAGCGTGCACGTGAGCGGCGCTAAAAAGGCTTCTGAGCGCTAATTGACCCTCGCCGGGTCCATTAACGGCGCGCCGGCCCTCAGGAAGTCCTCGCCGCTCTCAGCCACTCAGGGCCCGCCATCGCACGACTTCATTATGCCCTTCATCAGACACCGTATCGCCCCGCAGGACGGACGGACGGACGGACGGACGCCGTCGCACGGACAGAGAGCCCTCCCTCCCTCCCTTCTTAGGGGAGAGAGGGAGGAAGAGACTCATCTCCTCCGCTATCTTCACCCCCCTCTCTCTCTCTCTTCATCTCTCGTCCTTCGATCTCTCTCTCTTTATCTCCACCTCTACTCCTCTGTCTTCCTCCATCTCCATCC
>JACYXH010000810.1:0-12500 GCA_026745465.1 Lota lota | reverse complement strand
TTCGGTTCTGGGGTTCGGGCAGGGGGGGTTCGGCGTGGGGGGCCCAGGGTTCAGGGGGGGGGGGGGGGTTCTTGGGGGGGGGGGGGGCTATGGTTTCTGGGTGGGGCCAGGGTTCTTGGGGGGGGGGGGGGGGGGGGGGGGGGGGGGGGGGGTTGGGGGGCGGGGTTCTGGGGGGGGGCTAGGGTTCTGGTGGCCTTTCTGGGTCTGTCCCTGTTCTGGGGGCTGGGTTTATGGTCTGGGGGGGGGCCAGGGGTTCTGGGGTGGGGCTAGGGTTCTGGGTGGGGCCAGGGTTCTGGGGGGGGGCCAGGGTTCTGGGGGGGGGGAGGTCTGGGGTGGGGCTAGGGTTCTGTAGCCGCTGTTCTGGTGGGGGTGGGGCCAGGATTCTGGGGGGGCAAGGGTTCTGTTCTGGGGGGGCCAGGGTTCTGGGGGGGGCTAGGGTTCTGGTGGGGCCAGGGTTCTGGTGGGGCCAGGGTTCAGGGGGGGGCCAGGGTTCTGGGGGGGGCTAGGGTACTGTGGGGCCGGTCTGGTAGGGTCCAGGTCTCTGGAGCCAAGGGGGGGCAGGGTTCATGGGGGGGCCAGGGGAGGTGGGGGGGGGGGGGCTAGGGTTCTGTGGGGGGGGGGGGTGGGGGGCAGGGTTCTGGGGCTGTTGTCTAATCTGGGCCAGTGAAGCCCTTTGAGACGGGACCGTGAGACACACACAAACAAAGCGCACATGAAATTTGAGACAAGTCACCTTGGAAACAACAACAACAACAACAACAACAACAACAACAACAACAACAACAACGTCGCCAGGCGTAGCGATTTATTCCCGTCCGCGTCGCCCCTCAGAGACGCACACATTCCACAACAAAGACCTTTGAAATGTATTCCTCTCTTTCAGCGGCTAATCGGCAGCCGAAAGTCAACACAAGGCTTTAATGGAACATATGTTGGATTGAGCCGCCCTGTGAGCCCCGCCCCACCCCCCACCCCGCCAGCCGCCCCCCATACTGCTACTGGTGCCATTTACATGCATATTAATCCAGTCATCAGTCATGTGTTCGCATGTCAGCATCAAGCGATTCATGTGTTGCCCGGGACATCAAACATCAGCGCGTCTCCTGACGCGTTGTCCAGAGAGAGACTTACTGATTCACATGCTGGAAACGCCCTTTACACCGCAAACGTACAACACATGAAGACATGAAGACAAAGACATGAAGACATGAGACAATGAACTATGAGAGAATCATGAGACATGAACATGGAAGACATGAAACACAATGAACACATGAAGACATGAAGACATGAAGACATGAAGACATGAACACATGAAGACATGAAGACATGAACACATGAAGACATGAAGACATGAACACATGAACACATGAACACATGACAACATGAAGACATGAACACATGAACACATGAAGACATGAACACATGAACACATGAAGACATGAACACATGACAACATGAACACATGAACAACATGAACACATGAACACATGACAACATGAACACATGACAACATGACAGCATGACAACATGAACACATGACAACATGAACACATGACAACATGAACACATGAACACATGACAACATGAACACATGACAACATGAACACATGACAACATGACAACATGAACACATGACAATATGAACACATGACAACATGAACACATGACAACATGAACACATGAACACATGACAACATGACAGCATGACAACATGAACACATGACAACATGAACACATGACAACATGACAGCATGACAACATGAACACATGACAACATGAACACATGAACACATGACAACATGAACACATGACAATATGAACACATGACAACATGAACACATGACAACATGAACACATGACAACATGAACACATGAACACATGACAACATGAACACATGAACACATGACAACATGAACACATGACAACATGACAACATGAACACATGACAATATGAACACATGACAACATGAAAACGACGTTTCCTCCAAGACGAACCCTCCAGCCCTCCCCAGACGACGCAGGTTTCGTTTCTTCGTTTCCGATGAGGCGTTCTAGATCCCAGAAGGTCGTGACACTAGTCGTCTTCTCCTCCTGTAAGTGAAACGTCTCAGAACCCGCCGTGTGGACACGTCCGCGGCCGCCAGATGCCGCGGTCTCCTCCATCTTGTTCGGCCGTCGGCCATGACCGGCGCCGGCCCCCACGCAAATGTCAACCGACTTCAGGCGGGAAAATGTCACTCGGGCTACCCTGTCCATTAGCTCGCTAGCTCTCTCTCGTGGCTACCAACTGCCTTTCTCTCTTCGCTTCCAAAAGGGATTCGACACACAAACTCACACGCGCGCGCACACACGCGCGCGCACACACACACGCGCACACACGCGCACACACACGCTCACACACACGCACACACACACGCTCACGGGCATGCTAGCGCACACACGACGACGCTCTGTACGGCCGTAGTTCAACCGTGACGTCGCGGTTTGCTGTGTTTTTTATTACATTTTTACAAAAAGATTTCACTGGACAATTTTGATATTTAACGTACAATGCCAGAGAAGCGAACAATAATCGACCCACTCACGAATAAGTAGATTGCGCTGTGTTTCACCTCGGTTACGGCGAGGAGGAGGAGGTGTTCTCTGGAGCCGAGGACAGCAGATCAGAGAGAGGAGCTGGCTTTACAACAGGGTACAGTTCATTCAAACGGGGGCTCTTGTCAGCTGGCTTTCATAAATACGACTCTCCTCTGCCCTGACAACAATGTGCATGGATTCCTGTGCGTAGGAAATGAATCGGCCCTTTCGTTAATTAGGCTTCTGTGTGTTTTAATTATAAGTGTCAGCGAGGGAGTCACCTTATGTTGTTAATTATTATATATTTGTGTTCACGAACACAGAGCCAGTAAATGTAACTTTAGAAAGTGTTTAGTCAGTTAAGTCAGTTGGCTGCCGCGCACGGCTCAAGTTCTGCGTCGACAGCCGATGCTAATATTTGCTAATGAGCCGTTCTGCTGGCGCCATGGCAACCAGCCCACCGCTGGCGCTAGCTGGAAGCTAGCAGGCGCGGCCCCTTGACACCAGCTTGTTCAACAAGTCATCACGTCGATGATCCAGGATGCATTATGCAGTGGCATCATCATCACCCTCTTCATCATCATCGCCATCTTCATCACCATCATCATCATCATCTGCGCCCCCGTCCCGCCCACTCCCCCTCTCTCCTCGTTTCCTTTCTCTCTTCTTCCTTCTCGCTCGCCTTTCTGTCATCTCCCCATCTGGTGTCATCAATTCTACGCCTCAGTATGAAGCCCCGAGAGAGAGAGAGAGAGAGAGAGAGAGAGAGAGAGAGAGAGAGAGAGAGAGAGAGAGAGAGAGAGAGGAGAGAGAGGAGAGAGAGAGTAGGGAGAAGGAGAGAATGAGGGAAGGAAAGAGAGAGAGAGGGAGAGAGAGAAGGAGGGAAGGAAAGGAGAGAGAGAGGGAGAGAGAGAATGAGGGAAGGAAAGGAGAGAGAGAGAGAGAGAGAGAGAGAGAGAGAGAGAGAGAGAGAGGGAGAGAGAGAATGAGGGAAGGAAAGGATAGAAGAGCGGGCGCTCGAGCGATCTCTCGACAGGATCTCTCCTACGGTCTGCGCTCTGCTCCAGATCCCTGGCGAGTCGAGAGCTCTAGAGAGAACGCTCTTCTCTCCATCTCAGAGTCCCCTTCTCTCGTCTCTCGCGCCATCCTTTCCTTCCCCTTCTCAGAGAGCTTTCCGTGAGGGACCACCATCCGAGAGAGAAACCCCGAGCCCCAAATACTGCAACCCCCCCCCCTAACATTCATCCGGAGACCCTTAGTCGGAGAGAGAGGGGGTCCGCCAACCAGGGGTCCCGAAGTGACGATGAATGAGAAACGCACCAGAAACCAGTTGGCGTGCCGCCTCAACCCCCCCTCCATCTAGCTGCTAGCTGAGAGAGGCCGAGCATCCATCTAAAGGTTACCATGGGCGACCCGTCTCTCAGCGGCGAGAGCCCTGCTGAGAACTCCGCGTGAGAGACAGATGTGACTCTGAGCGACGTGGCGGGGAGAGCCGTCCCAGGCGGGGGCCACTGCACAACATACAACGACACACACAACAACACAATACACACACTACTACTACACACAACAAGATAAAACACTGCCACACAACACACACTGCAACACACTTCCACACGATACACACTGAACTCACAACACTTTACAATATAACACACACCACAGCACAACAAACAACGACACACACAACAACACAATACACACACTACTACTACACACAACAAGATAAAACACTGCCACACAACACACACTGCAACACGATACACACTGAACTCACAACACTTTACAATATAACACACACCACAGCACCACTTCACACACAGCACAACACAATACACACAACAACACAATGCACACACTACTACTACACACCCCAAGACAAGTTTACAAACTGCGCCAACCGTCCTTTTTACACTTTGAAAAGGGATCATTTCCCGTGACTTTCCCGCGCACACAAGAGTCGGAAAACGGAGGAGAAACGGCCCCCGGCTCCTGGGCTCCTGCAGGAGAACCAGGCCTATAAATATGCTAAAGTCCTGGTGACCCCGCTGCCCCCCTCCCCCTCCGAGGCCGGACGATGCATGCATTTGAATATTGGATCACGGCAGGTTCAGAGTACTTGTCCCGTTACAAACGGGGACGGTTTGACGGTTTGACACACGGGTTCCCCTTGTGCGTCGATTACCAACTCGCTTGGAACCTGGAGTGGACTTTCCTTTCCAACAGAGCTGTTTGCAAAGGAAACTTCCTCGCGGGTTGAAGGAGGCAGAAGGGGCCTTTAGCAACCGCAAGCACACGACGGCCGACTGACGGCGGATCGGGTGAACACCAAGGCGGCGGAGGAGGATGGTGTCCTGCGTGACACGCCGCCCCCAGAGACTAGACCATCCTCTGCACACCGCTTCCCACTTAGTCCACTTCATTAGCAGCCTTTGGTAACTTCACGACGCGCGGTCCAAGGCCCTTACAGGATACTAATCGAAGAGACGGCCTGCCGCGTCCATTAAGCTACCCGTTGTTTCAGAGGTATATTTAATAAAAAAAATGGCATAAACCGTATGAAAATCCAGACCCGCAACGGTGCAACAACCCTCTGCGCCGAACGTAAACAACATATATTACTCACAACACTTTACACAAAAATAAATTTGTGGTTACACTACAACACTTTTAACACACAAACATTTAAACACATTTTTACACACACACAGTTATTTTTCAACCACCACACCAAACGTCAATTATCTAATAAAACATTCCACCCACCTAACACACCTACAATGAATTCCTCGATACACACTGAACTCAACAATAACCCATACACCACCCCCACCCTTAACCCACAGAAACAACCCCCATAACAAACACACCCAAAACCCAAAATAACCCCAAACACACACTATTACAATTTTTTTTTTTTTTTTTTTTTTTTATATTGAATATCCAGACACCAACACAATACAAAAACAACACCCCCACAAGACACCTACCCCCAACACCCCCACACCATCCCCACAAAACCCAAACCACCCCCAAGAATACACACACCCACCACCACAAACACCAAACATGACCCACCAACACCCACAGCACTAAAAAAATAAAGACACAACAAAAAAGACACCCACCCCCCACACTAACGAAAACCCCTCCCCGCCTTATAGCCCCATCATATAGAAGTTATAGCCGATCGTCTGCCCTCCATTTCTCTTGAACAGCATATAAGAGCAGGCGATTCACGCAAAACGCCCACATATGCTTTGGTTTTAATATAATCACAGGCTGTCTGAGTACTCTGTCGTGTGGGGAAAAGAATGGCTTAGAGCAAACTTCGGAGTGGGTTGAGCCGAGACCAAACCTTGGAGAGTTAAAATGTCAGACCCATGTTATCCCCCCTCTTTTAATTTTCCCCCCAGCACCGCCACTTTCATTAGCTTGGTTTCAATCTGTACATTTAATGTTAATAAATAAAAGCGTATGAGCACCTTTTATACACTTAAAAGCCTTTGCTCTCAGGGTTATAGTAATCTTATAATGAGACCCCTCTGGGCAACCTCTGCCCCTACCTTCTTTCTTTTACCATACGTCTCCTCATTGTTTTCCCCCTACTCTTTCTATCTTCATCAGCCCGCATCCCAATTGTTCTATCTCCAAAGCCGACGTCATATCGGTGCAACGTAATGCATGGATATCCCCGCTCACCCTCTCGTGCACCCCCCCACACCCCCCCCCCCATCCCTCCACCCTATCTCCCCCCGCCCCCCCCCCCCCCGTCCCCACTCCCTCCCCACCCCTCCCCCCCCCCCCCCCCCCCATTCCACCCCCCCCGTCGTCCCCCCCCTCATTTTCAATCTGTCATCTCCCCTTTTTCTATTTTTACACCCGTGTCCCCCGTGCCTTTCCCACCCCCCCCCCTCCCCCCCCCCCGCGTTTGGCAGATTACAGGACTACATTCAGTCGCGGATGGAGACGACCTGCGATCCGCCTGCCGTGGGCGTATTGATACGCGACGTTGAGTCCTTAAGTTATTGTTATCCTTCAAGAGCAGCCCTGACTGTCGTCATGATGATTGGGCTTATTATTAAAGGTACAATATGCATAATGTGCTCCAGAAACACATTGGACATGTAGGAGCTAACGGCTACAGGGTGTAGCTTGACAGCTCAACTGCAGCAGTGTGGAGAAATCTCATGCTAGGTATTTTTTTAAGCAAGCCTCGCTTTCTGGGGGTGGGGGGGGGGTGGGGGGGTTCGGAGAGAGGAGAGACGCAAAATGCCAAACTGCCCCCATCCATCACCGTGGGGGGGGGGGGGGGGGGGGGGGGGCCAGCTGACCCCTCCTGGTCCATGGGGGCAGGAGGGGGTGACGGTGGAGGAGGGGGGAGGGGGTGATGGTGGTCCAGGTCTGGCGGGGGGGAGGAGGGGGTGAGGTGGAGGAGGGGGGAGGGGGGGGTGACGGTGGTCCAGGTCTGGCAGGGGGGAGGAGGAGGGGGTGAGGTCTCCCAGGTTGGGTTGGGAGGTGGGAATGAGGTTGGGGTCTGGTCCAGAATGGGTGGGGGTCTGGGGGGTGATGGGGGTCCCAGGTCGGGCGGGGGGAGTGTGGAGGTGGAGAGGGTGGGGTGGACTAATTCATAAGGATATTTTTGCAAAGAGCCCTCAGCGACAGTCATTAGTGAGCTGTCACTTTCCTCAGCGCTCACGCTCCCTCTCTCTCTCTCTCTCTCTCTCCCTCTCTCTCACTCTCTCTCACTCTCTCTCTCTCTCTCTCACTCTCTCTCACTCTCTCTCTCTCTCTCTCTCTCCTTCTCTCTCCCTCTCCCTCCCTCTCTCCCTCTCTTTCTCTTTCTCAAGAGAGCTAGGAGGTGTAGAGTTACTCCTTGGAGAGAGAGAGAGAGAGAGAGAGAGAGAGAGAGAGAGAGAGCGACAGAGAGAGCGAGAGAGGGATAGAGAGAGAGAGAGAGAGAGAGAGAGAGCAAGAGACAGAGAGACAGAGAGAGAGAGAGAGAGAGAGAGAGAGGGAGACAGAGGTGGGAGAAATGGAGAGATGGAGAGAGAAATAGAGCTGTTCTACGGGATCAGCACTTCTCTACAACTCGGATTCTCCGTGTGTTTATCTGTGTTTATCTCCATCTCTATCTTTGTTTACAGCAGCAAAGGGTCCTGTTGACAGCTGGAGCGAGAGATTCAAGATGGCTGCCTTGTCAGCTCTGACCCCAGAGGAAGTTCTCCCCCCCCCCCCCCTCCTCCTACAGGAAAGGTCACCACATATCTGACCCCTGCTAGCTGCAGTACTTTATTACACACATTCCATATGCCACTTCCTGTCAGTGGGAGGGCTTTGTAATCGCGTTGACGTTGGAACGTGGAGTTTGGAAGGGGTGGGGGTGGGGCGGGCTGGGAGGGCTGGGGGGGGGGGGGGGGGGGACTGCGGGGTGGGGGGGTGGGTAGGAGGGTTAAGGGGGGGGTGGTACTATGGGGAGGGTGGGGGGCTAGGGGTAGTGGGGGGGGGGGAGGGGGGAGGGGGGGGGGGGGGTGGGGGGGGTAGCAGCAACACTGCAACAACAACACCGCCAGACATGGTATGATCGTCTACGTCAGATTGTATGACCGTTCCTTGTTTGAAGTATTGTTATGGCAAAGACTAGACCAATAGATTTCACTATACCTTAACACATAGTTAGCTGAACTCCCTGACCAAAATGACAGGTTCTTGGTTCGAGCACCAATGTCCACAGTCTACCTGTAGGCGTCTTAGATAAAGATGACCCTTAACCCCTACCTGCTCCTTAATGACCTGTCTCTGTACTGTCTAACCCCTACCTGCTCCTTAATGACCTGTCTCTGTACTGTCTAACCCCTACCTGCTCCTTAATGACCTGTCTCTGTACTGTCTAACCCCTACCTGCTCCTTAATGACCTGTCTCTGTACTGTCTAACCCCTACCTGCTCCTTAATGACCTGTCTCTGTACTGTCTAACCCCTACCTGCTCCTTAATGACCTGTCTCTGTACTGTCTAACCCCTACCTGCTCCTTAATGACCTGACTCTGTACTGTCTAACCCCTACCTGCTCCTTAATGACCTGTCTCTGTACTGTCTAACCCCTACCTGCTCCTTAATGACCTGTCTCTGTACTGTCTAACCCCTACCTGCTCCTTAATGACCTGTCTGTACTGTCTAACCCCTACCTGCTCCTTAATGACCTGTCTCTGTACTGTCTAACCCCTACCTGCTCCTTAATGACCTGTCTCTGTACTGTCTAACCCCTACCTGCTCCTTAATGACTTGTCTCTGTACTGTCTAACCCCTACCTGCTCCTTAATGACCTGTCTCTGTACTGTCTAACCCCTACCTGCTCCTTAATGACCTGTCTCTGTACTGTCTAACCCCTACCTGCTCCTTAATGACCTGTCTCTGTACTGTCTAACCCCTACCTGCTCCTTAATGACCTGTCTCTGTACTGTCTAACCCCTACCTGCTCCTTAATGACCTGTCTCTGTACTGTCTAACCCCTACCTGCTCCTTAATGACCTGTCTCTGTACTGTCTAACCCCTACCTGCTCCTTAATGACCTGACTCTGTACTGTCTAACCCCTACCTGCTCCTTAATGACCTGTCTCTGTACTGTCTAACCCCTACCTGCTCCTTAATGACCTGTCTCTGTACTGTCTAACCCCTACCTGCTCCTTAATGACCTGTCTGTACTGTCTAACCCCTACCTGCTCCTTAATGACCTGTCTCTGTACTGTCTAACCCCTACCTGCTCCTTAATGACCTGTCTCTGTACTGTCTAACCCTACCTGCTCCTTAATGACTTGTCTCTGTACTGTCTAACCCCTACCTGCTCCTTAATGACCTGTCTCTGTACTGTCTAACCCTACCTCCTTAATGACCTGTCCTCTGTACTGTCTAACCCCTACCTGCTCCTTAATGACCTGTCTCTGTACTGTCTAACCCCTACCTGCTCCTTAATGACCTGATTAATGATTCCTCTCTGTACCCGGTACAAGACCAGGAGTCCAGGAGACCAGGAGTCCAGGAGAGAGTCCAGGGGAGGGGAGGGAAGACCAGGAGGAGAGTCAGGGGAGGGCCCAGGAGGGGGGGTGGGGGGGGGGGGGGGGGCAGGGGGGGCAGCATTCCGGGGGGCGAGGGGAGGGGGGGGGGGGGGGGGGGGGGGTGTATGGAGGGGGGGGGGAGTGTGAGGGGGGGGGGGAGGAGAAGAGAGAGAAAAGGGGGAGAGGGGGGGAGAGTGAGAGAAGGGAGAGGGGGAGAAAGAGTGGAGTGAGTAAGAGGGGGAGGAAGAGAGGAAAGGGAGAGGGAAGGGAAAGAGGGGGTGAGTGAGACAGAGAGGGAGAAAGGGAAAGGAAAAGGTGAGTGAGATAGGAGAGGGGGTGGAGACACTGAGAAGAGGGAAGCTGCAGCTGGGGAGAGAGGAAGAGCGATGAAAGACAGACGGGGTCGAAAGAGAGAGAGAGGGGCCCATCACAATGAGGGAGGGGGGGAGTAAGAGAAGGGGAGGGGGTGGTATGGAGAGAGGGGGCTGGAGATAGGGGGGAGAGAGAGGGGGAGTGAGTAAGAGGGGGAGGAAGAGAGAGAAAGGGAGAGAGGGAAAGAGGGGGTGAGACAGAGAGAGAGGGAGAGAGAAAGAGCTGGTGAGTGAGTAAGAGAGAAAGAGAGAGGGAGAGAGGGAAAGATGGTGAGACAGAGAGAGAGGGAGAGAGAAAGCTGGTGAGTGAGTAAGAGGGGGAGGAAGAGAGAGAGGGGGGGAGAGGGAATAGAGAGAAAGTAGAGAGGGAAAGGGGGGAGACAGTACACATAAAGAGAGGAGGTGTGTGTCAGCGAGACAGGAGATGTCGCCTGACCAGAGTAGGTGTTTGGAGTTAGCCATCTGAGTGGTGGGCTGGAGGAGAAGTAAAAGAGAGGAGAGACTGACTTCCTGGACCATAGATTGGAGTTAGACCAGTGGCCTCTGATAGAGACCAGACTTCCTGGAGCAGATTAGAAGCAGGACCCCCCCTAACTGCTGCTGCTGCTCCTCTTCCTCCTCTCCCTCGTCCTCTCTCCTCCTCCTCGTCCTCCTCCGCCTCCTCCTCGTCGTCCTCTCTCCTCCTCGTCCTCTCTCCTCCTCCTCCTCTCTCCTCCTCGTCCTCCTCTCTCACTCCTCCTTGTCCTTCATCCTCCCTCCCTCTCTCTCACTCTCCTCGTCCTCCGTCCTCCTCCTCCTCCACTCGGCCTCCTCGTCCTCCTCCTCCTCCTGCAGGAGTAAGGCTGTGGGTTTATTGGCATCCTGTTGAGAGGAGAACACTCTGAAACTCGACAACACTCAGAACTAACGAACGTCAGGTCGAAAGAATCGAGAAAAAAACGATTTTATACAAAACAGTTCACGCAACTGAGACGAGGACAAAAACAAACAAAACAACAACAGTTTATCTTGTGATAGTCATTGAGAAGTGATTACTAAATGAGCCTGGACAATCTTTAATATCAGAAACACAAAATCCAAAGCAAACATGCAACAGTTTAATTACTCCAATAACGGATAATAAAAAGTTGATTGCTCTTGTTTAAATATTAATATTGTAGTTTGAATTAAATTAAAACTATTGATTTATTATCTGGGCTCACAATGTGCTCAGGGTTTGGAGCCAACGACCCTCTGGGCAGCCAGCCAATCGCTGATAAGTCTGCCGAGACGAGCTGATTGGCCAACGGACGGCCGGGCTTTAGCGGGGAATCAATGTGTGGATTTATCTTTTCATCACACTCTTTAAAAGTGTGTAAAACTCCCTGTTCTGCTTTAGTTAGTCTGCAGGAGCCGTCGATGAAGCCGGAACAATCTGCAACATCTAGAGCTGATGAAGGAAAACACGCTGAGGTTGAGCTTAGCTTAGCATTAGCCTAGCTTAGTATTAGCCTAGCTTAAAGTTTACAGTTAGTTGTAACAAACTTATTTTTGTCTGATTGACAGCTAACACTAGACAATGGTATAATACACTCTGGTATACTATACTACTATACTATACTATATTACCTCATAACCAGGTGAGCAGGTTACCGTGGAAATAGCATCCAACAGCATCGAGGTTAGCGTTTGTGTGACAACGAACGTGAAAGGTTTTCCCTGCTGCTTTAACAATCACCGGTGAATTGATGCATGGGTGAATAAATGAATGAACGAATGAATGAATGAATGAATGAATGATGGGAGGTTGAAATGGTGGATGAACGAATGACTGGATGGATGAACGAATGGACGGATGGATGAACGGTTGTTTCTCCGGGGGTCGCCTGTCAACCAGCCGTCTCTCGAGACAATAGTGACCATAAAACGCAGACGTGGCTGTTGGGACACAATGGCCTCTCTGGGCCGCTAGCCGCTTCCTGCGGTTCTCTTCTGTCCTGACTGAAGCAGGCGAGGACACCTGGAACACACTAAACCTCAACCTCAGCCGCCACCGCCGACGGTTCTGGATGCTACGCTAACCGCCGACGGTTCTGGATGCTACGCTAACCGCCGACGGTTCGCACGCAACACAAACACGGCGGTTAGCGTAGCATCCAGCTAATGAAAAGCAGCGTCTCGCCATCGCAGCGTAGCGTAGGTAGCGTACGCCTGTGCGCTGACAAACTGTTAGCGCGACGCCCCGGAGGTCCGCTTACATGAACAACTCCGCGCCGCAAGGCGCTGCTCCCTAAAGAGACGCTAAATAAACCCGTTCCTGCTTCTGTGTTTCCTTATGCAGAACGTAGATCCCCTGTAATGGTGGCCGAGCCTTTCCACATACTTTAATTAAAACAAACGGCATCTTAGTGTTGGAACGAGGACCAGATGAGACAACGCGGAGGCGTGTGAGCAGCTGTTAGCGGGATGTGTCTGCTCCTGTCTTCGCCGTAAACTAATACAGGTTGAAGCCTAAT
>JACYXH010000809.1:0-86504 GCA_026745465.1 Lota lota | reverse complement strand
TATTAACCTTCCAAAGACTTAAGCAGTCACATCGTAGGCCTCGTGTTGTTCCTGGTCATCAGCTTCATCTATTCACAATCCACTTTAAATCAGTATACAAATAAAAACCGTCTCCCACCTCAGCCGACAGACTCACTATCATTTGTTCAAATAAACCATACAACTTGTAGAACTTGTGCAGCAGTAGCACAGACTCTGTAGCCTTCACATTTAGGGGTTAGAGAGTCTAAATAAAACGTATTAACCCAGGGACTGTTTTCTCTAAATCAGCCACCATAAGTGATGGCTGCCCGTAACAGATTTAAGAACAAAAACACTTCAGTAGCAGTGAGTGTGATAATCACTTTAGAGCTGGGCTTCATTCGCCCCGACCGGGACGTCCTTCGTCAGGCAGGACCTCCAGCACGGCTCCACCATCAGCTCCCCTCCGCCACGGCGTCCCGGTCTGCTATATCAAACAGCGCTAGTTGGGTCTAACATCTGCTAACAAACCTGGGGATGGAAACATTTGCAAAGGGGTAGCGAATATCCAACTTCCTTAAGTTTCCAAGTTGACTTATTGAGAAATGTATAACTGTGAAATTAACTGAGAAATGTGTAACTATGGTAGTAGTAGTAGCAGCAATAGGAGCAAAAATAGCTCACGTGACTTAGATGACCCAAAATATTACCTCAAATCACAGCTTAGGAAGAATTCACAGTGAAAATTCACAAACTAAAAACTAATAAATCTCCCTCTACAATCGTTTACAAAAACTAAAAAGAACCTCCGGGCATTTAGCGTTTCAGAACAGCTTGGTGATGGTTACCCTCTGGTCCTCAGCCTCCGGTCCACCCTGGTGCCTCATGCCTGGTCCTCAGCCTCCGGTCCACCCTGGTGCCTCATGCCTGGTCCAGGGGATCTGGTTACCCTCTGGTCCACCCTGGTGCCCCATGCCTGGTCCAGGGGATCTGGTTACCCTCTGGTCCACCCTGGTGCCTCATGCCTGGTCCATGGTGCCCCATGCCTGGTCCTCAGCCTCTGGTCCACCCTGGTGCCCCATGCCTGGTCCAGGGGATCTGGTTACCCTCTGGTCCACCCTGGTGCCCCATGCCTGGTCCAGGGGATCTGGTTACCCTCTGGTCCACCCTGGTGCCCCATGCCGGTCCAGGGGATTCTGGTTACCCTCTGGTCCAACACCCTGGTGCCACCAACTTGGTCTGGGGATTTCTGGTTACCCTCTGGTCCACCCTGCAGGTTTGCCCCATGCCCCATGGTCCAGGGAATAGGTCTGGTTACATCTGGTCCTCCCTGGTCCTCCAGTCACCTGGTGCCCCCTGGAAGCAATGGGTCCAGGGGTATCTGGTTACCCTCTGGTTCCACCCTGGTGCCCCATGCCTGGTCCAGGGGATCTGGTTACCCTCTGGTCCACCCTGGTGCCCCATGCCTGGTCCAGGGGATCTGGTTACCCTCTGGTCCACCCTGGTCCAGGGGATCCTGTAAAGTCAGACAGCATCTTTGTAAACACGTTTACAGAGCGGTCTTGTTTTGTACAATATGTACATGTAATTAACTCTCGGAAGACGACGTGCTATAACATATTAGCTGTGCTATAACTTATTAGCTTTATTTATTAACTAGAGACATACAGGTTGGCCGTCTTCAGGAAGGCAAACTTCCACACACAGAGTCAAGGTAGTGAACCAATCACAATCATGCATATTCACATCCAATATAAATCATTGTAACTCCATAATCATTAACAGTGATGTCAACACACGGTAACAAATATATTCTATGAATATCACAACAGCAAGTTAAATTACACTATGGAATGCCACTAACACTAGTGAGCCTGGTTCAACGCTTCCTCGACCACATCTACCTCCCGACCACTCTGCATAGATCACTTTGAGAAGGTCATATAACGTTACAGAAAAGAATGGGTAAATACGGTAGGTATCAATGTGAAACCGTCCATATCAAACGCTCACCTGCATGGTTGGATTGACATCTTGTGCGTCATACAGGTTCAGGATAGCAAGGACTGGAGCTGCCCCCACTGTTAACACAAAACAATCATCCATTTAATAACTAGACATCACACACTGGAATCACATGGGAACAACAATTACCAAACACAGGAAGTGATGCAGCAAATTTTAAATCCTTTCCTATAAAAACCTGTCCTGCCTCATTTTCCAAGTCAATGAGTGTACGCAAAAGATGTAGTATGTCTGAATCTGTCACTACTCTTCAATGAGCTTTACATCATGGCCTCACCAAGAATAAACTGAAAACCAATACAATAGTCAGGGTGCTTAAGAGGAACAACTGTTCTTAGTTTGCTTATGTTATGTGGGATTTCATCTACAGCTGCAGTTTTATGGTAGCATTTGCGCAACAATTAAACTTATTTGACTCTTCTGAACAGCTATTCCATTAGTTTTTACACAAATAAGCACGTTTACATTGAACCCTTCCTTTTATTTCTGAAGTCTAGTAGAGACAACACAGAGAAGACAGAATTTATTCAGCCCAAGCACTGAAACTGAAAGTGCATTGACCTCACCGTTATGGAGTCCTTTTTAGCCCAGTGGGGAGACGGCAGCGAGGGATGGAGCTGGGTGTGGAGGCAGACACCTTGTGACACAAACTACAGTTACAATTTCAGCTCTGTAGGGTTAGGGTGAGGGTTTAACTGGGCCAATCACAGCCCAGATATTTAAAACACTAGCAGTATCAATAGTAATATAATAGTAAAATGATACTTAGCCATATTCAGCTGCTGGCTTGTTGTAGATCAAAGGAGCCGCACTATGGAAATGCCAAATTGTAATTAAAATGTTGCAGCCTTAAACGATCTCTGCATCATATACGCGACTCGAAAATGTTTACGCAACAACACAGTGTCAGTTGTAGAGAGCAATCATCAAAGTAGTTTTGCGGGATTTAATAAAAATGTTATGTTTCATTATGAGTGCACTACCTAAAGCACAATAAAGTGAAAATATATTGCAGATGGTTACTGATAGAAATAGGGAACCGCCAGATGACCTAATTAGGTACGCTTGTTAGTGATGAGGTTACGCAAATGTCAATCCTGAACATACTGCCAGATGCCCTCCCAGGTGAATCAACATCCACAACTCATACAGTACTGCAGCATTAGAGATTCACAAACTGCATATTTCTAACTACTAACCTTGGCAGAAAGCCCAAAACAGTCATACTGGAATCCTAACGTTCCAGTACAAGCCAGCGATACATAACCAGCACCTCACCTTGAGCTGAACGACGATGAAGATCTTGTGGTCCTTTGATCATCTTCGCATTTCAAAATACAGCCAACAGACTTACCTTGAGGAGATCTAGTAGTTTGATGCTGTTGGTATATGTACAAATAATTTTGACTAAACAGTTCCCCCATCTAACTAATTAACTACTACCAATAAACAAGGTTCACCAGCGTACAAAAAAACAAACTGATCTGATGCTTTTTGTCCACTTCCTTGCTACTCTCAAAAACATTGCATTCAAATTGCATGAGTGTTGCCTTATTGATCTGGGTGTGGTCTGAGTGGCCCGAGATGCATGCTAGGACACTGTGCTATCTTAAGTCTACAGTTCTGTAGATGTCCCCCCTCAGAAATAACCAAGTGTTCATAAGGCTGTCGTCACATCAGTTACATGAACAGGAACATCCGTCAGGACCGTGACAGGGACTGCCCAAGGAGAAATGCCAAGGGTAGGATGTGAGGGCTCGAACACCTAGCGACTAGAATACAACCTAGCTCTTACAGTAGAGAACCATTGAGCACATTTCAATGTTCCTCTTCATAGATCTTGAAGCCCCAGTTAGGGTTTCTTTACGTCCACATCTGAAGAACAACACACCTGCAGCTTGAAGAGGACCCTAGTTGGGATGTTTCCAAGATGGTTTCTGATTCAAGGGGACCCATCTCTCAGGTCCAGCTAGCCTCGTCCAATACCTTACAATTCAGCCAGCGAAAGACTTGCGTCTCAGCACAGGAGTACAGAAGATCCACAGGTCATGGCAGCCATCGATCATGTCGGGGGTAGGAAGGGCAGCCACGTCGCAGACTGTCAAGCTTGAAAAACCATTTACAAAAATGTTCTGGTACATTTTCATCTTCTCAGTTGGTTTCCTGTCCATTCTGTCCATTCAGAATGCCATTAGTCCATCATCCATTGTTCCTAGTATCCAATGTTCCTTTCCATTGTTTGCATAATTCAGTCACACTGCAATCCAATCTGCATGACACTCAAGTCATCCAATCCAGTGTGTAGGAGGTGGAATAGAAAGCCAGATGCTGGATCGCTCCAGGCTCTTGATGTATACTGGATTGCAAAGGCAAATCGTTGATTTGGGCCACAGACTTAAGTCATCCAGAAACCTCGTCCCAAAAGATACTCAAGGATGTTTTAAATGGAGTAGCGTCGTACTGTAGCTGAAAATTCTAAAGATAAAAATGTAGCGATAAAACACACCACCACATTAAACCAACCTGTTAAAATCTTCAGGGGTCAGCCCACATCCCATGTCAAGACGCTCACACATAGTATGCTATGTCAGGTCGATCCCTGGCCAACCTTACATGTAATACCCCATGCCAGGTACAACACTGGCCATGCTCACATGAAGAACCCTATGCCAGGTCAAACACTGGCCACACTCACATGAAGTACCCTATGCCAGGTTGAAAGCTGGCCACGCTCACATGAAGTACCTATGCCAGGTTGACAGCTGGCCACACTCACATGAAGTACCCTATGCCAGGTTGAAAGCTGGCCACGCTCACATGAAGTACCCTATGCCAGGTCGACAGCTGGCCACACTCACACATTAAGTATCCCATGCCAAGTTAAACCATGGCCACGCTCACACCGTTTATTCTATGCTAGGTTGAAGCCCGGCCACACTTTCATGTAGTAAGAACCCCATGCCAGGTCAGCCTCTGGCCCGGCTCACACATGTATGAATAAATACAAATTAAAGAATTAAACAAACAATTACCATACTTACCAAACCAGGTAACAAAGTAAGATAAGCAGAAGCAGAAGGAGAACCCAGTGGTAGGTTGGTAGGTCTTAAACAGAAGGACAGACCAGTGGTGGGTTGGTAGGTCTTGAGCAGAAGGAGAACCCAGTGGTGGGTTGGTAGGTCTTGAGCAGAAGGAGAACCCAGTGGTGGGGTAGTAGGTCTTGAACAGCAGGATCCTCATCATCCCATCTTGGGAGCAGGCCGATGAGCCCCCTACTGGCTGAGACACGAGCCTTTCTCAGGCTGAACTGCAGAGTAATGGGCGAGGCCAGCTGGCCCTGGAAGATGGGTCTCCTCAAATCAGCAACCATCCTGGAAAGATCCCAACAAGATCCCTTTCCGAACTGCAGTTGTGCTCTCCTCCAGCTGGGGAGGTAGAGAAACCGTCACCACGGCTTCAAGATGTATGAAAGAGAACGTTGCAATGTGCTCAATGGATCTCTCCTGTAAGATCTAGGTTGTGTTCTAGTTGCTAAGGGGACGAGCCCTCACACCTTGCCCCTGGCGTTTCTCCTCAGGGGAGACCCTGTCAGTATCTTGAAGAACATTCTAATTCACGTAACTGACGTTACGAGGGCCCCTTAAACACTTGGTTTCTCCAGAGGGGGCACATCTACAGAGCTGTAGATGTCAGACAGCACATTACCCTAGCATGCATCTCTGATCACTCAAACCATATACCCCCATCATTAAGACAAAACACATGTGATGTGATGCAATGTTCAGCAAAGTAGTGGGAAAGTGGGCAGAAACATATCAGAGCAGGGCGGGGGGCCTGAGAGCGGGGGGACAGAGAGAGAGAGGGGGCAGAGAGAGAGGGGGCCTGAGAGAGAGGGGGGCCTGAGAGAGAGGGGGCATGGGAGAGAGGGGACTGAGAGAGAGAGGGGGGACTGAGAGAGAGAGGGGGGACTGAGAGAGAGAGGGGGGACTGAGAGAGAGAGGGGGGACTGAGAGAGAATACAGAGAGAGAGAGAGAGAGGGGGGACAGAGAGAGAGGGGACAGAGAGAGAGGGGACAGAGAGAGAGGGGACAGAGAGAGAGGGGCCTAAGAGAGAGGGGACAGAGAGAGAGGGGACAGAGAGAGAGGGGACTGAGAGAGGGGGGGCCTGAGAGAGAGGGGCATGAGAGATAGGGGACAGAGAGAGAGGGGACAGAGAGAGGGGGGCCTGAGACAGAGGGACAGAGAGAGAGGGGGCATGAGAGAGAGAGTGGGGGCATGAGAGAGAGAGAGGGGCATGAGAGAGAGGGGGGGGACTGAGAGAGAGAGGGGGGACTGAGAGAGAGTGGACAGAGAGAGGGGGGACTGAGAGAGAGGGGACTGAGAGAGAGAGGACTGAGAGAGGGAACTGAGAGAGAGGGGACTGAGAGAGAGAGGGGACTGAGAGAGAGGGGGATTGAGAGAGAGGGTGTGGGGGGGGGGGCATGGGGGGGGGGCGCATGAGGGGGAGGCAGGGCGAGAGAGCCTCAACCAACCAGGAGGCCAAAATGAGGCCTCAGCATAAAAAGGAAAAATCAGGACTTACAGTTTGCAGTTTCTTCTTCATGATTCAGTTGTGATACTCACAGAATCTCCATTTCTTGTTCTTGACCTGTGAAGGAGTGCAACGAGCAGATTAGTTTTAGAGCTCAAATGAACCACTGAACACAGTGGCAAAGTTGCTTCCTGTTCAATTAATTATTCATGCGTTCCTTTCCCCAATCTTGGGCACTTGTCTACTTCCATATTTGTAGAGCGACCAATGTATTACAAGTTTTAAAACCCAGTTCTTTATTATTAAGCTTTTGATATTTTTTATAATTTGTAAGATACATTCACATTTTTACAGTGGAAGTCAGTGGGCTTCAATCTAACAACTCAAACTACTTTCACCTGTAGAAACTATTAAAATTATTTATTTATTTTACTTTATTGCATAAAGGTGCAGTTGGAACAGACTTAGCAGATATAGATATAGCTTTATCTATATCTCTATCCAAGTGTTTTCATTAGTGAATAATCCAATAAAAAAAGCAAGTTGCTTAAGTAGAAGCAACTAATAGTGATAGATATCTATCTCTATACATATATCTAAATATCTATACATCTATATCTCTTTTGCTATCTATCTATCTCTCTATAGCTATTTTT
Organism: Lota lota; assembly: GCA_026745465.1. Lineage (NCBI taxonomy): Eukaryota > Metazoa > Chordata > Actinopteri > Gadiformes > Lotidae > Lota > Lota lota. The sequence goes on along the minus strand of JACYXH010000809.1, from coordinate 79,331 downwards.
ATAGATATATCTATATCTATCTCTATATCTATCGATATCTGAGAGGGGACTGAGAGAGAGAGGACTGAGAGAGGGGGGATTGAGAGAGGGGGGACTGAGAGAGGGGGGCATGAGAGAGGGGGGACTGAGAGAGGGAGGACTGAGAGAGGGGGGGCTGAGAGAGAGGGGGGACTGAGAAAGAGAGGGGGGACTGAGAAAGAGAGGGGGGCATGAGAGAGGGAGCATGAGAGAGAGGGGACAGAGAGAGGGAGCATGAGAGAGAGGGGGCATGAGAGAGGGGGGACTGAGAGAGGGAGGACAGAGAGAAAGGGGGCATGAGAGAGAGAGAGGACATGAGAGAGGGGGGACTGAGAGAGGGGGGGACTGAGAGAGAGGGGCATGAGAGAGGGGGGGCATGAAAGAGGGGGGTCATGAAGGGGGGACTGAGAAAGAGGGGGACTGAGAGAGAGGGGACTGAGAGAGAGGGGGGACTGAGAGAGAGGGGGGACTGAGAGAGGGGGGGCATGAGAGAGGGAGCATGAGAGAGAGAGGACAGAGAGGGGGGACTGAGAGAGAGGGGCATGAGAGAGGGGGGGCATGAAAGAGGGGGGGCATGAAGGGGGGACTGAGAGAGAGAGGGGGCATGAGAGAGAGGGGGACAGAGAGAGGGACAGAGAGAGGGGCATGAGAGAGGGAGGACTGAGAGAGGGGGGGCATGAGAGAGAGGGGGACAGAGAGAAGGGGGGCATGAGAGAGGGGGGGGCTGAGAGAGGGGGGCATCAGAGAGAGAGGGCATGAGAGAGAGGGGCATGAGAGAGAGGGGCATGAGAGAGAGGGGCATGAAAGCGGGGGCATGGGGGGGGGGGTTGGGGGGGGCGCATGAGGGGGAGGCGGGGCGAGAGAGCCTCAACCAACCAGGAGGCCAAAATGAGGCCTCAGCATAAAAAGGAAAAATCAGGACTTACAGTTTGCAGTTTCTTCTTCATGATTCAGTTGTGATACTCACAGAATCTCCATTTCTTGTTCTTGACCTGTGAAGGAGTGCAACGAGCAGATTAGTTTTAGAGCTCAAATGAACCACTGAACACAGTGGCAAAGTTGCTTCCTGTTCTATTAATTATTCATGCGTTCCTTTCCCCAATCTTGGGCACTTGTCTACTTCCATATTTGTAGAGCGACCAATGTATTACAAGTTTTAAAACCCAGTTCTTTATTACTAAGCTTTTGATATTTTTTAATAATTTGTAAGATACATTCACCTTTTTACAGTGGAAGTCAGTGGGCTTCAATCTAACAACTCAAAGTACTTTCACCTGTAGAAACTTTATAAAAATTAATACATTTTTCACTTTATTGCATAAAAGGTTTACTTGGAACAGACTTAGAAGATATAGCTATAGCTTTATCTATATCTCTAAGTGTTTTAATTAGTGAATAATCAAATTAAAAAAGCAAGTTGCTTAAAAAGAAGCAATAGTGATAGATATCTATCCATCCATATATATCTATATCTATATTCTCTATCGCTATCCATCCATCCCTCTATAGCTATATCTATAGATATCTATATATATCTATCTCTATAGCCATCAATATCTATACCTCTCTCGCTATATATCCATCTCTCTATAGCTATATCTATAGATATCTATCTCTATATCTAACTATATCTATACCTCTATCGCTATCTATCCATCTCTCTATAGCTATATATATATATAGAGAGAGATCTATATCTATCTCTATATCTATTTCTCTATCGCTATCTATCCATCTCTCTATATCTCTATCTATAGATATCTATATCTATATATCTATATCTATTGACGTTTGTATCAAGAAACAAAGGCCCGTCATCATCATCGTGCCACCACAGAGACAAATCAACCGCTTAGCTTCAACCACTCAACGGGCTATGGCCCGGTGGAACAAAACCAATGAAGCCATCCCGACACACTGTTTATTAGTCCTTTACTCAGTCAACGCAGAAAAGAGGAAACAGCGCCCCCCGGTGTCACACATTACAATGGCTAACACAACAGGGCCAAACACCGGCATTGTGTGACGTCATTTCCCCGCCTACTACTTGTGATGGCGGCCAATTGAAAGTGAATGAGGTCTGGAGCTTCTAGAAGCGCTAGGCTAACCATGACAGTCACGTTTATTTCAATATAGCAATAGGCCTATGACTTGTAACAATACTCATTTAAAACACTTTACGTCCCGTTACATCCACAACTAACATTATTTAACATATCAAGTAGGCCTAGTAGAAAAACAAATGTTCCTCACAGCAGGTCCAGCTACAGCAGTCACTTTTACTTCGAAAAGTCTTCGTTTCCTTGCGGTTAACCCGGAAAACAGAGGACCACATTTGTCCTTAGTCACACATAGAAGTTGAACCGGAAACTTCCAACCGTGTTGTGGTTTAATTTGTAAAAATTATTTAGGAAATGACCGTGTATTGGAGACAAAAGACGGCTACTACCAAACTAGCTGCTTTACTGAACAGAAGTAAACAGCGCCACCTGCAACAAGCCCCGCGAACTCATTACCATGGCAACCTAATTAGTACACCTACATGCAGGTGTGCATGGAAGCAAATCATAACGTTTTGAAGTTTTAAAAGCCATTTAATTTAGTATATGGAAATGTAAAACAACATTGAATTCATTGAATATACCATTGAATATACTTTGAAGCCAAAATCATCTGAATTCATTCGTTTTGAATTCACCTCGGCAATCGAGACTGAACGTGATGGAACAGACTGCTGTCATGGTGGTTATGTTGTGTTACGAGCTTTTTTGAAGCCCTGAAACCTACTGTGCTTATTGAGGCCCGACTTTGATTATACATAACTGACATAAACCGTACAATTTACCTGAGCCCCGTCCTTCTCCTTGTTTGCCATCGTTGGCTTTAATTCTCCAGCAGTTTTCTTTGATCACATGACTGACGGATCGCGCTCTGATAGGCCGGCAGTAGATCAGATTGCATTCGGTCTCTATTGCTTTGGGCTTGGAAGGCCCTGCAACTGCAGTTTTGATTTTTATGGCTTTAATTTTCTGGTCCATATTTTGACCACTTGAATATAAGTAATCAATATTGTATATGTCGTATATATCGTATATATATATGTTTAATATATCTAATATCTGCAACTTAAATTTTTGTACCATAATTAGTGAATGCATAATTTATTTATCGTGTCTTTTTAAATGGTACAACTTGAAATGCCATATTTGAATTTCAAAGAGGTGATTTCAAAGCGAATAAATTCAGATGACCTTGTTTTCAAAGTATAATATTTCAACGTTATGAATTCAATTGTGTTTACGTCTCGATATACAAAGTATCATGTTACTACTTAGCCTGCTGGTTTTGATATGAATTATGATGAGGAAACAGCTTAGTGATTAAGGATCCTTAAGTCATTAACTGAGTGATTAAGTGATTAAGGAGTGTGTACGTTATGTCCTAATGTGTGTGCGTGTGTCTGCGTGCGCGTGTGTGCATGTCTGTGTGTGCGTGTGTCTGTGTGCGTGTGGATGTGTGCGTGTGTGTGCGTCCGCGTGCGTGCATGTCTGTGTGTGCATGTGTCTGTGTGTGTGTGTGTGTCTGTGTGCGTGTGTGTGTCTGTATGCTTGTGTCTGTGTGCGTGCACGTGCATGTCTGTGTGTGCGTGTGTCAGTGTGTGTGTGCGTGCATGCATGTCTGTGTGCGTGTAGGTTCTCTGAGGTTCTCAGAGATGTTCCACTGAGGCGTGGATGCGTCCCTCATTCTCCCCGGTACGGGATGCACTACATGTGAACATGAACCTTTAAGAGCATTTCAAACCTGTGTCTGGAGCCTTGTGGATGCACTACATGTGAACATGAACCTTTAAGAGCATTTCAAACCTGTGTCTGGAGCCTTGTGGATGCACTACATGTGAACATGAACCTTTAAGAGCATTTCAAACCTGTGTCTGGAGCCTTGTGGATGCACTACATGTGAACATGAACCTTTAAGAGCATTTCAAACCTGTATCTGGAGCCTTGTGGGTGGATCTGCATGTGCGCGTGTGTGGAAGACTGTGTCTTCATTGTGCGCATCCAAATACAAGCACCACATAGAACAAGGACTCCACAACAAAGGAAGACACACACACTAACACACACACACACACACCACACGCATACACACACACATAGACACATACACACCCTAATACACACACTCAGAAACACACACTAATATACACACACACACACCACACGCATACACACACACATAGACACGCACACACACATACTAATATACACACACACACCACATGCATATACACACACACACTAATACACACACACTCAGAAACACACACTAATATACACACACATACACACCACACGCATACACACACATAGACACATACACACACACACACAAATATACACACACCACACACACACACATAAACACACACTAACACACACACACACACACAGAAACACACACACACACACCACACGCATATACACACACACATAGACACACACACACTAATACACACATTCAGAAACACACACTAATACACACATTCAGAAACACACCACAAACATATACACACACACACACACACACACACAGAAACATTCACTAATACACACACACACATCTCTAATCTGTGTGTGAGTGTGTGAGTGAGAGTGTGTATTTTGGTGAATGTCGTGTGTGTGTTATTGTGTGTGTCGTGTGTGTCTTTGTGTGTGTGATTGTGTGTGTGTGTGTAAGTGAGTGTGAGTGTGTGTGTGTGTATGTGTGTGGTGTGTGTGTGTGTGTGTGATTGTGTGTCGTGTGTGTCTGTGTGTGTGATTGTGTGCATGTGAGTGTCGTGTGTGTGTCTTGGAGAAAGTGACTAGGTGTGTGTGTGTGTCTTGGTGTGTGTGTGTGGAGTCCCGTGTCTGCTCGTGTTCCTCCTCCTCCTCCAGGTGTTTCAGCGCAATGGGGCCAGCGCTAATGCGGGCCCCAGCTGGGGCAGAGCGGTGGCCCCTGGGCCGCCTGGGGCGATGTGCTGGAGCCGGGTTACCACAGTGTGTGTGTACCTATGTATACGTATGTATGTGTACCTATGTATACGTATGTATGTGTACCTATGTACACGTATGTGTGTGTACCTATGTATACGTGTGTATGTGTACCTATGTATACGTATGTATGTGTATGTGTGTAATTAGGCTTATATAGTTATAGGAACCAACGAATAATAAAGAATAAAGCTGTTGAGAACTCTAGCCATACTCTTGGTGCATGGCGATGCGTCTCATACACAGAACACACAGATTATTGTATTTTTATAGGTCTATATTCCTACAGTTTGAGACAAATTATCCCTCTGAACCACAACCAGGGTTTTCTTTCTGCATTATGTGATTATTCTAGTAACGTTGACTAAAGAGCATAGGTTACTACGTTTAAAATCATAGAAGACATACTAAGACGGAACAAGATAAGTGTTTATATTGGTAATGATAAGAATTGTAGATAATATAATTATATAGAATAATAATCACTGTCAATAACCTTCTATTTATAACAGCCTACTTTCATATATAACAAGTATATATTTAAAGTAATAAGAACTCAAGTAAAAGTAAAAGTAGTCATCAGATAATGACTTGAGGAAGAGTAAGAAAGTATGTAGTGAAAAGATTACTCAAGTACTGAGTTACTTAAAACCAAATGATTTATTGTTGTAATAAGCAGAGCAAGATGAACGTAAATAGACAAATATTACATTGTATATTTTTGTCCAATAGACATTAACAACACGTAAAATAGCCATGTAACCCGTCAAATAAAAAAACACTCAACACATTAAATCTTTACAAAATAAGGAAATAAGGAAAATATAGCCACAATAAATCTCTCTCTCTGTCCTCCATTTTTAATTCACAAACAGACTTGAGTAAAAGCAAACAGTATGTTACATTAAAAAATGTAAAAGATTATTGAAGTAAATGAAAGAGAAAATATAACTTCTTCGTGTAATTATGTGTGTGTACTATGTGTGTGTACTATGTGTGTGTGTACTATGTGTGTGTGCTATGTGTGTTTGTGCTATGTGTGTGTACTATGTGTGTGTGTACTATGTGCGTGTCCTATGTGTGTTTGTACTATGTGTGTTTGTACAATGTGTGTGTACTATGTGTGTGTGTACTATGTGTTTGTGTGTTGTGGCCACACGGCTCCAGAACAGCGCCCCTGGTGGCTCAGGGGAGCGGTGGTAGAGGGAGTTTACCACCGCTCTCCGGAGGATAACACACCAGAGTTCATGATCGTTGAGGGCAATCAACGAAATGGGCGACACCTGCGACGACGGAGGAAACGCGGACATAAACGGCGCTCGGCGTGGCTTGAGGGGGGAGCGATGCGAGGACGAGATCTCTCAGCGACACGAGGAGGAGATCCCTCGGCGGCAACGCGAGTGCAGAGACACGAGAGATTGACACGAGAGCGAGATCGCTCTGCGTGCATTGAGCGAAGAGGAGATCGCTCGGCAGCAACACGGAGGAGTGTCCTGGACTTCGGTAGTTTCCGACGGAGGACCGATAAGGGGGACTACCCCGCGAATGACCGGAGGCTCCACGGGAACCCCCGGCGGCTGCAGCTGACCGTCCTCGGAGAGGCGACGCAGAATACAGTCGGGCATTAATGAACAGTGACTTTATGTTAGGCTCGGCCTAACCAGTATCATTTGTGGTTTTGTTAATAAATACGCCCTTTTTGGGCTCAAACTGACTACCGGCTTGTGTTCACTGGGGGGAGACGACAGCATAGTGGAACCGGGTTGCCATAGTGTGTATTATGTCTGTGTGTGTGTACTATGTGTGTGTGAAAAAAAAGAAACACGCACACGGCCCGCCCGCCGCATTTCTTTTTTTTCTACAACTGACGCAGAGACACTGAGGTACCCCACAATAACCCAAACCCAGGGAGGAGGTCCTCCTGGGTGAAGGTGGACTGGAAGGTGTGGATGTGTGTCAGTGTGTCTGAGGACCCTCCTACATCTGGGGACACTCTGTAGAAGGACAGAGTGCCAGCAGGCCGGTCCAGATACACTCCTACTCTGTTAGAGCCAGGGGGGGGGAGACGTATGACTGTTTCATTACCGTTGTACCGGGCAGAGTAAAAACCATCATTACAATCCAAGACTTGTTGTTCCATCCAAGCCTGCTGTCATCACCCCCTCCTCTCCTTGTGATTCCTCTGTATGTCAATCCTATATTGACACCTCCTTTCCTCTCTACCTCCCAGTAACAGCGGCCAGTCAGAGCCTCTCTACACAACACCTGGGGATAGGAGTCAAATCTCTCTGGGTGATCAGGATACGACTGCTCCTCCATAACCACTGTCACCTTTCTGTTGTCCTCAGACAGAGAGAGTACTCTGTTGGCTGTGTTTGGGTCCAGTGTGAGTTCACAGGCATCTGATGGGAGAACAAGACATGATTAGCTGCTGAACCATTCTTCATCATCATCATCATCATCACTAGTACTGTTGTCTTGCATAATTATTATTAATCTCTTTACGACACTTTATGGTCGCAATTTACCCTTCAAACATTAACATAGAAAGACAAAAAAATACTATAGTGGATTTTCTAAGCAATACAACATGTTGTTTTTAAGATAATTAAAGTTAATTGGAAATCCCATGTGTGTGTGAGTGGCTGTCCAAATCAAAACATTGAAACCAAGGAAAATGTATAAACACATATTATACATCAAAGCATGATGAGCTCATTACTCATACGAAATATCTAAGCAATAATTGTAATACCTTTCAAGATATTGCAGACACTTACACTTCTTTAGAGCCGATCTCAGGTCAAGCACCTTCTTCATCTCTATGTTCAGTGTCTTCTCCAGTTGATCCAGGGATCTCCTCAAGGTCCCTACGTATGACGGAGGACGGACCTCCACCGTTGTCCAGTCCCTGGTGGGTGGAGGATTCTTCAGGGATCTGAAGGTCTGGAAGAAGTGGAGGTGGTGCATGAGAGCTGCTTCACCTCTGAGCTTCTATTGGTCAGATCTTTTATTTCCTGCTCCAGCTCTTTGATGAGGCCTTCAGCTTCTTTCTCTGTGGATTTTAGTTTCTCTTTAACCGTTTGGTTGAACTCATCCTGCCACTTTTCAATAGAGCGCTTCAGAGCAGTGAGGACCTGCACACCATCAGCTATCTCTCTGTCTGCGTCTGCTTTGCTGCGATCTACTGTGTCTTTAATCTCCTGAATCTTTCGTTGTCTCTCCTGGATCATCTGATGAACTTTCTTCCCCAGCTGGGCCGTCTTCACTTCAAATTCCTCCTTTAGAGGTACAACAGGATGGGACTTGTGGTCCAACACTGTGCAGAACAGACACACACACACCTGCTCTGTCTGGCAGAAGAGCTCCAGAAGTCGGTCGTGTTTCTTACACATCCTGTCTTCCAGACGGTCCATAGGCTCGACCAGCCGATGTCTCTTCAGGCCTGCGACTCTCTGATGAGGCTCCAGGTGGGTGTGGCAGTAAGAGGTAAAACACACTAGGCAGGACTTCACTGCCTTCAGCTGGGTCCCAGTACAGACGTCACAGGGAACTTCTCCTGGTTCAACACAAGGCTGCTCTTTAACTCGCACAGAACTTCTAAACCGATCAACCATCCCTGATATGAAGGTATTGACCTGTAAATCAGGTCTTGTGAGGTAAAGCTCGTTGCAAACAGGACATTTGTACTGGACTTTGTCATCCCAGAACGTTGTGATACAGGTTCTACAGAAGTTGTGTCCACATGGAGTGGTAACTGGGCTGTTGAACACATCCAGACAGATGGAACATGAAAAGTCCTCCTCAGACCTGGAAGTGTTAGCAGAGGCCATTCCTATAAGAGATTTGTTTAATAACGTTAAAAGAAGATTACTTTTGTTTTTAAATTGTATAACAATGGTAAACTAACAGTTTTAACTTGTTCTAATGTATGTGTGTTATATATTTGATATATTCATATAGTTTCAAGCAGAAATCATCATCCAACAGGAGGTACAACATGGAGCCCTGCAGACAGGACAGCTTCACTGAGGATTATAGTCAATATGTTGGACTCACCTTATAATGTTTCTGTCAGACTATTTAGTTTAGAAAGTGTTGTTCTGTGTCTCCAGAAAGAGAGAAGTGCCTCCACGTTGTGTTACTCCGATCACTTTGCATTTAAATTAAAGTAATAATTAATTCTCAAAGTCAATGTCTATCAATTACTGTCTAAATTAAGGTAACGATGTGTCCAAAAACAACGTTAGCATAGGCTGAGCAGTCTCTGACTCCTGCCCAGCTGAAACAGCCGAGTGTCACAACACTTTCAGAGGTCTGAGATAGGAGTTAACATGGAAGCACTTATTCTGTAAGTCCCTGAACACTATCTAGAACACTTTCTAGAACACTTTCTAAATACATTATCTAAATGAAACAAAACCACACTGTCTACAACATGGGAAGTTATTTAAATACTCATGACAGGGTGAATTTAATCATTATAATACAAATAAAGTAGCCTATAGTATAGTAATAATAATAAGATGCATACCGTTAATGTCACCCAGGGACACTTCAGATTTAGGACCAATCCTAAAACAGAAGAATGAAAAACTATTATTTCAGCAATAACCGGGTGCTTGACTCCCAGCTGAAAGGTTCTGGGTTTGATCCCCAATGTCCGCAGTCCAACCTGTAGGCAGCAAGATGCTTCCTAACCCCTACCTGCTCCTTAATGACCTGTCTCTGTACTGTCTAACCCCTACCTGCTCCTTAATGACCTGTCTCTGTACTGTCTAACCCCTACCTGCTCCTTAATGACCTGTCTCTGTACTGTCTAACCCCTACCTGCTCCTTAATGACCTGTCTCTACTGTCTAACCCCTACCTGCTCCTTAATGACCTGTCTCTGTACTGTCTAACCCCTACCTGCTCCTTAATGACCTGTCTCTACTGTCTAACCCCTACCTGCTCCTTAATGACCTGTCTCTGTACTGTCTAACCCCTACCTGCTCCTTAATGACCTGTCTCTGTACTGTCTAACCCCTACCTGCTCCTTAATGACCTGTCTCTGTCTAACCCCTACCTGCTCCTTAGTGACCTGTCTCTGTACTGTCTAACCCCTACCTGCTCCTTAATGACCTGTCTCTGTACTGTCTAACCCCTACCTGCTCCTTAATGACCTATCTCTGTACTGTCTAACCCCTACCTGCTCCTTAATGACCTGTCTCTCTACTGTCTAACCCCTACCTGCTCCTTAATGACCTGTCTCTGTACTGTCTAACCCCTACCTGCTCCTTAATGACCTGTCTCTGTGCTGTCTAACCCCTACCTGCTCCTTAATGACCTGTCTCTGTACTGTCTAACCCCTACCTGCTCCTTAATGACCTGTCTCTGTACTGTCTAACCCCTACCTGCTCCTTAATGACCTGTCTCTGTACTGTCTAACCCCTACCTGCTCCTTAATGACCTGTCTCTGTACTGTCTAACCCCTACCTGCTCCTTAATGACCTGTCTCTGTACTGTCTAACCCCTACCTGCTCCTTAATGACCTGTCTCTGTACAGTCTAACCCCTACCTGCTCCTTAATGACCTGTCTCTAAATTCAGATGCTGCCATATATTTACTAACGTTTTTAACCCTGTGTCTTTGCAGAAAATTAACAATCAACATATGTGTACTACTGTACCTTAATCTTCTTCCTGCTGTAATAAAGTGAGCCACACCAAACCGTCTGACTTGTGAACCAACCAGTTGGTCCAGTTCCCCTCCCAGTTTATACTCCTCCCAGACTAACCTCTAACTCAGCCAGTAGACTAACTGCAGGACAGACACTTTTCTAAAATCTGGATTTTAGCCAATTGCTGTGAAGAAGGCAGGGAAGGCTGTCATCACGGGGGTGTGTTTGATGTCAATCAAACTACGCACACATGTGTGTCCAGTGCAGGTGAACCTGTCACCGTCTTTGCTGCCTGCTACGCTCCACCCAACTCAGAACATGGAGTCACCACAAAGTCACAAGCTGTGCAGATTTAGGCGGAATATGTTGGAAACTACCATAAAGAAATTGGAATGCACTCACAACAAAGACCGTGAAACTCCTTAGAACTGGGTAAAGCCGGTGCAAGGCGATTCTCAGAGTTAGTCCTTTTCAACGTCCCACGGGGGGAATATGATGTGAAGCGACATGTGAGAATGTTTATTTCTTAAGGTAGAAAGACACATTTGTAGACTACCACTCCACATTGGTAATGTGTCCCACATTGTCCCACACAAACATACTCTATGTTACACATGTAATTTATTGGGATCTACTCAGTGATGAAGACTTTGTTCAAATATGAATGATAGACAGAAAGCTCTGATATCTACAAGCTCAGACAGAGAAAGACAAAGAGACCCTTGATAGTTCAAACAGCATGTAGAGACACTAAGTCACTGATGCATCTCCTTCTTTACAGTAGAACCAACAAGAACATAAATAGCATGATATCAATAAAGAGACTGATGAACATAATGAATAGAAACACATGAAGTAGAAAATGCCTTTACTCTGTAGATGAGTCTTCCTGACTAATAATACCAAAATTATTCATAATACCGTACTACATATATAACAACTATTCATTCTATCCTAAGAACCTCACCCAAGGACCCTTGTGATTTAGGACAAATCCCAAATCAGAAGAAAAAGTAATATAACTATTTAAACCTCAACCAGACGCTTGACTCCAAGCTGAAAGGTTCTCGGTTCGATCCGCAATGTCCATAGTCTAACCTGTAGCAAGCAAGCAATCTTAGAAATTATTCAAAAATAATTTTGACAAATAGCAATGCATCCATACATTTAATAACGTTTTTAACCGTGTGTTTTTACAGAAATCTAACCATCAACCTATTGATAAGATTCAAAGTTATGCATATTAATGATATATCACGGATCAGAGTTGAGTACAGTACCTTAGTCTTCTTCCTGCTGTAATGAAGTGAGCCACACCAAACCGTCTGACTCATAACAAGGAAATTATGTTGTGAACCAACCAGTTGGACCAGTTCCCCTCCCAGTTTACACTCCTCTCAGACTAACCTCTTATAGGCTGCCTTTCCATAACCTCACTCAGTGATGAAGAATGATAACTTCATTAAAATATGAACTATAGACAGAGAGCTTTGATGTGTAGAAGCTCAGACAGAGAAAAACAAAGAGACACTTGATGGTTCAAACAGCATATAGAGACACGTCACTGATGCAGCTCCTTCTTTACAGTGGGACCAACAGGAACACAATCAATGAAGACACAAATACACTTTTTCTCATTTGTTTGAATGAGTTTCCTGAAACTATAGCTCATATTCTCAAACCTCTACACACAAAGCACAGCAACAGATTTTTGCCAAAATGAAACAAATCTCCTTCAAAATGTATTCATGCATTCTTGTTACATGTTACATAATCATTAAATAGTGTAAACATTTGAGATTTTTTCTCCTTTTTTGAAATTTCAGTTCTCTTTTCTTTACTGGGTTGCCAAATTGTCTGCAATTTAACAGTAAATATAAAGACTGTTACCATGACAAAAAACAGTCAATATGTTATTATGTAAATAGTGAAGTTTGCTAGGTATTTCTAACTCAGTACAGCACAAGAAATGGTGTGATGTACTGTAGTTCCTGTGTAATTAATATTTGTTCAGCAAACTGCAAGCAATCATAGTTTGTAGGCTTGCTGAAAAAATTTAAATCTGTCCTCATCCCTCCTCTGAATTCCGCCTCTACCTCCTCCTCCTCCTCCTCCTCCTCCTCCTCCTCCTCCTCCTCCTCCTCCTCCTCCTCCTCCTCCTCTACCTTTGATAGGCAGGGTTATTTTCTCCCTTCATTTCTCTTCAATGAGTCATCTTGTTGGGTTGGATTCTTATGTGCTTTTTCCTTCTTATCTTGTATCTACCCTTTACATGCAGGTATTCAGAAAGGCGCCAAGGCAAGATGGCACGCACACACACACAAAAACACTAACACGCACACTATTAATGTGATATAAGAGAACGTTTAAAAAAAGATAGAAAATAGGCAGTAGTCCCACAATGGTCTGCAATTTAACAGAAAATATTAAGACTAAATACTGCCATGATACTAAACAGTAAATATATCATATATAAATAGTGTATTTGCTAGGTAAACCTACTTCTAACTCAGCACAGCAAGGTGTGTGAACTGTCATCACTTTTTGTTGTAATTGAGTTTGATACAGAACAGCATATTTACAGTATGGTCCTGTCAATGAGGTCCACTTGGACTGTACTCACAACCCAGGTCCCATCACAAGTCATGCTGAACATTGTTGGAAGGGTTTCTCATGTTTAATACCAGTACAATTATGAGTTTGGCCAAAATAGATCAAAACTCTTATTGTAAGAAAATGCTTACAGGAGACTGTTAGTCTGGACAATGGATGTCATGATCGGTTATCATTGATCAAATCAATGAACAGAATCACAAAGGTAACATAAAGAAAATCTTTATTAGTTACTGTTAAATAATTCAGCAGACTGCAAAAACAAAAATCTGTTCGTAGGCTTGTTGTAAAAAAAGAAATCAGTCTGCATCTCGCCTCTGATTTCCTCAACTTCCATCTGTACCTCCTCCTCTACCTGCTCCTACTCTACTGTCTCCTTCGCTACCTGCTCCTCTACCTCCTCTTCCTCTACCTCCTCATCTACTACCTCCTCCTTTACCTTCTCATCCTCTACCTCCTCCTCCTCTACCTCCTCCTCCTCTACCTCCTCCTCTTCCTCTACCTCCTCCTCCTCCACCTCGTCCTCCTTTACAGTTGGAAGTCATGTGAATACTTGTTGACATAGAAGTGTACAAATGCAATTGCCATTCATGAATCAGAAGCATTCATACAAATGGACGGTATATTTTATTTTGTAACTCAAATGGAAAATGTTCAACATTACTGCAACTGTTAATGATTTTATAGCATTAAAGGTTATACGAACTAGTAAGAGAAAACAATCAATGAACATTTAGTATCTCTAATGTAATCATATATCATGGATTTGATAGGCAGGGTTATTTTCTCCCTTCATTTCTCTTCAATGGGTCATCTTGTTGGGTTGCATTCTTATGTGTTTTTTCCTTCTTATCTTGCATCTACCCTTTACAGGCAGGTATTCAGAAAGTTACCAAGGCAAGATGGCACGCACACACACACACACACACACACACACACACACACGCACACACACACACACACACACACACACACACAAACATTATTAAAGTGATATAAGAGAACGTTTAAAAAAAGATAGAAAAGAGGCAGTAGTCCCACAATGGGCTGCAATTTAACAGTAAATATAAAGACTATTGCCATGATACTAAACATTAAATATATCATATATAAATAGTGTATTTGCTAGGTAAACCTACTTCTAACTCAGCACAGCACAGCAAGGTGTGTGATCTGTCATCACTTGTTGTTGTAATTGAGTTTGATACAGAACAGCATATTTACAGTATGGTCCTGTCAATGAGGTCCATTTGGGCTGTACTCACAACCCAGGTCCCATCACAAGTCATGCTGAACATGGTTGGAAGGGTTTCTCATGTTTATTACCAGTACAATTATGAGTTTGGCCAAAATAGATCAAAACTCTTATTGTAAGAAAATGCTTAGTTAGTCTGGACAATGGATGTCATGATTGGTTATCATTTATCAAATCAATGAAGAGAATCACAAAGGTAACATAAAGAAAATCTTTAGTAGTTACTGTTAAATAATTCAGCAGACTGCAAAAACAAAAATCTGTTCGTAGGATTCTTGTAAAAAAGAAATCAGTCTGCATCTCGTCTCTGATTTTCTCAACTTCCATCTCTACCTCCTCCTCTACCTCCTCCTCCTCTACCATCTCCTCCTCTACCTTCTCCTCTACCTGCTCCTCCTCTACCTTCTCCTCTACCTCCTTCTCTATCTGCTTCTCTACCTCCTCCTCCTTTACCTTCTTATCCTCTACCTCCTCCTCCTCTACCTTATCCTCCTCCTCCTCCTCTACCTGCTCCTCTACCTCCTCCTTTACCTCCTCTTCCACTACCTCCTCCTGCTCCTCCTCCTCCTGCTCCTCCTCCTCCTGCTCCCCCTCCTCTACCTCCTCCTCCTTTACAGTTGGAAGTCATGTGAATACTTGTTAACATAGAAGTGTACAAATGCAATTGCCATTCATGAATCAGCAGCATACATACAAATGGACGGTATAGTTTATTATGTTACCCAAATGGAAAATGTTCAACATGACTGCTACTGTTAATGATTTTATAGCATTAAATGTTATACGAACTAGTAAGAGAAAACAATCAATGAACATTTAGTATCTATAATGTAATAATTTATCATGGGTTTGATAGGCAGGGTTATTTTCTCCCTTCATTTCTCTTCAATGAGTCATCTTGTTGGGTTGCATTCTTATGTGTTTTTTCCTTCTTATCTTGTATTTACCCTTTACAGGCAGGTATTCAGAAAGGTACCAAGGCAAGATGGCATGCACACACACACGCACACACACACACACACACACACACACACACACACACACACACACACACATACATACACACACGCACACACACACACATTATTAAAGTGATATAAGAGAACGTTTAAAAAAAGATAGAAAATAGGCAGTAGTCCCACAATGGGCTGCAATTTAACAGTAAATATAAAGACTATTGCCATGATACTAAACATTAAATATATCATATATAAATAGTGTATTTGCTAGGTAAACCTACTTCTAACCCAGCACAGCACAGCAAGGTGTGTGAACTGTCATCACTTGTTGTGGTAATTGAGTTTGATACAGAACAGCATATTTACAGTATGGTCCTGTCAATGAGGTCCATTTGGGCTGTACTCACAACCCAGGTCCCATCACAAGTCATACTGAACATGGTTGGAAGGGTTTCTCATGTTTATTACCAGTACAATTATGAGTTTTGCCAAAATAGATCAAAACTCTTATTGTAAGAAAATGCTTTCAGGAGACTGTTAGTCTGGACAATGGATGTCATGATCGGTTATCATTGATCAAATCAATGAACAGAATCACAAAGGTAACATAAAGAAAATCTTTATTAGTTACTGTTAAATAATTCAGCAGACTGCAAAATAAAAAATCTGTTCGTAGGCTTGTTGTAAAAAGGAAATCAGTCTGCATCTCGCCTCTGATTTTCTCAACTTCCATCTCTACCTCCTCCTCTACCTCCTCCTCTACCGTCTCCTCCTCTACAGTCTCCTCCTCTACCTTCTCCTCTACCTCCTTCTCTACCTGCTCCTCTACCCCCTCCTCTACCACCTCCTCATCTACCTTCTCCTCCTCTACCTCCTCCTCCTCCTCTACCTCCTCCTCCTCTACCTCCTCCTCCTCTACCTCCTCCTCTACCTCCTCCTTTACCTCCTCTTCCTCTTCCTCCTCCTCCTCTACCTCCTCCTTTACCTCCTCTTCCACTACCTCCTCCTCCTCTACCTCCTCCTCCTCCTCTACCTTCTCCTCTACCTCCTTCTCTACCTGCTCCTCTACCTGCTCCTCTACCTCCTCCTCTACCTCCTCATCTACCACCTCCTCATCTACCACCTCCTCCTCTACCTCCTCCTCCTCCTCTACCTCTTCCTCCTCCTGCTCCTCTATCTCCTCCTCCCCCACCTCCTCCTCATTTACAGTCGGAAGTCATGTGAATACTTGTTGACATAGAAGTGTACAAATGCAATTGCCATTCATGAATCAGAAGCATTCATACAAATGGACGGTATAGTTTATTTTGTAACTCAAATGGAAAATGTTCTACATGACTGTTCGGATCTTCGTTGTTTAGCCCTCCGAAAAGGCTCACCAGGAAGCACGCAATGATATAACTCGTGTTTTGTCTTTAATTTTATTTTAAATCAAATGACCACAGTTCATAAACCTGAAAAAACAACAAAGAATAACAATACATTATTCAAATATGTATATATATAATAATATTGTAAATAACGAAAACACATTAGCCTGCAACACCGTTACTACCGCCACCAGAAACCAGCCGAGTGCTTTAAACAATTAGCACAAGACAAATAAGCCTGCACTCGGCTAACTTCCACCGACACAGTGAGGCAAACGTTCAGTACTTAATACAAGTAACTCAAACATTAATAATTGACAGAGTAGTTCCATACCAACGGGCTGTGCTCCTGATGCTTGTGTTCCGTGGTTGATTACTAGGTGCCGTAAATTTTGTCGTGAAGCTGCGCATGCGCACATAACGTAAACATATCTAAACAAGACATCGTGAAGCTGCGCATGCGCACATAACAGAACATAGCTAAAAGAACTTACTCGTTCTCATTTATTTATTTATTTTTAAATTATATTTTCATTCTGCGCTAGAAGTCTCAACAATGACTGCAACTGTTAATGATTTTATAGCATTAAAGGTTATACGAACTAGTAAGTGAAAAAAGTCAATGAACATTTAGTATCTATAATGTAATCATTTATCATGGGTTTGATAGGCAGGGTTATTTTCTCCCTTCATTTCTCTTCAATGGGTCATCTTGTTGGGTTGCATTCTTATGTGTTTGTTCCTTCTTATCTTGCATCTACCCTTTACAGGCAGGTATTCAGAAAGGTACCAAGGCAAGATGGCACGCGCACACACACACACACACACACACACACACACACATACACACACACACACACACACACACACACACACACACACACACACACACACACACACATACACACACCCACGCACACACACAAACATTATTAAAGTGATATAAGAGAATGTTTAAAAAAAGATAGAAAATAGGCAGTAGTCCCACAATGGGCTGCAATTTAACAGTAAATATAAAGACTGTTGCCATGATACAATACAGTAAATATATCATACATAAATAGTGTATTTGCTAGGTAAACCTACTTCTAACTCAGCACAGCACAGCAAGGTGTGTGAACTGTCATCACTTGTTGTTGTAATTGAGTTTGATACAGAACAGCATATTTACAGTATGGTCCTGTCAATGAGGTCCATTTGGGCTGTACTCACAACCCAGGTCCCATCACAAGTCATGCTAAACATTGTTGGAAGGGTTTCTCATGTTTAATACCAGTACAATTATGAGTTTTGCCAAAATAGATCAAAACTCTTATTGTAAGAAAATGATTACAGGAGACTGTTAGTCTGGACAATGGATGTCATGATCTGTTATCATTTATCAAATCAATGAACAGAATCACAAAGGTAACATAAAGAAAATCTTTATTAGTTACTGTTAAATAATTCAGCAGACTGCAAAAACAAAAATCTGTTCTTAGGCTTGTTGTAAAAAAGAAATCAGTCTACCTCCTCCTCTACTTCCTCATCTACCACCTCCTCCTCCTGCTCCTCCTCCTCCTCCTGCTCCTCCTCCTCCTCATCCTTTACAGTTGGAAGTCATGTGAATACTTGTTGACATAGAAGTGTACAAATGCAATTGCCATTCATGAATCAGAAGCATTCATTCAAATGGACGGTATATTTTATTTTGTAACTCAAATGGAAAATGTTCTACATGACTGCAACTGTTGATGATTTTATAGCATTAAAGGTTATATGAACTAGTAAGTGAAATCAAACAAACATTTTGTATCTATAATGTAATCATTTATCATGGGTTTGATAGGCAGGGTTATTTTCTCCCTTCATTTCTCTTCAATGAGTCATCTTGTTGGGTTGCATTCTTATGTGTTTGTTCCTTCTTATCTTGCATCTACCCTTTACAGGCATGTATTCAGAAAGGTACTAAGGCAAGGTGGCATGCACCCACACACCCACACACCCACACACACACACACACACACACACACACACACACATTCACATACACACAGACGTTATTAAAGTGATATAAGATAAGGTTTTTAAAAGAAGTAAAACAAATATGCAGTAGTCCCACAATAGGCTGCAATTTAACAGCACATATAAAGACTGTTGCCATGATACAATACAGTAAATATATCATATATAAATAGTGAATTAGCTAGGTAAACCTGATTCTAACTCATTTTTATTATCAGTACAATTATGGGTTTTGCCAATATAGGTAAAACCTCTTACTGTAAGAAAATCCTTACAGTAGAGTGTGTCATTCTGGACAATGGATGTAATGATTGATTATCATATATCAAATCTATGAACAGAATCACAAAGGTACCATGAAGAAAATCTTTATTAGTTACTGTTAAATTATTCAGCAGGCTCCAAAAAACAAAAATCAATTTTTAGACTTATTGTAAAAAAGAAATCAGTCAGAATCTCGCCTCTGGTCTCCTCCTCCTCTGCCTCCACCTCCTCCTCTATCTCTACCTCCTCCATCTCTACCTACTTTATTTCTACCTTCTCCTCTTATATGGCTACCTTTGCATCCTCCTTCTCCTCCTTTACCTCTCCCTAATCCTCCTCCTCTACCTCTTCCTCTACCTCCTCTCCTCCTTGACAGGTCGTGGTAGAGGGTTAGCATGTTGTACTGGTGTGTGATTGACAGGTCATGGTAGAGGGTTAGTATGTTGTACTGGTGTGATTGACAGGTCGTGGTTGAGGGTTAACATGTTGTACTGGTGTGTGATTGACAGTTTGTGGTAGAGGGTTAGCATGTTGTACTGGTGTGATTGACAGGTCGTGGTTGAGGGTTAACATGTTGTACTGGTGTGTGATTGACAGGTTGTGGTGGGGGTTAGCATGTTGTACTGGTGTGATTGACAGGTCGTGGTTGAGGGTTAACATGTTGTACTGGTGTGTGATTGACAGGTTGTGGTAGAGGGTTAGCATGTTGTACTGGTGTGATTGACAGGTTGTGGTAGAGGGTTAGCATGTTGTACTGGTGTGTGATTGACAGGTTGTGGTAGAGGGTTAGCGTGTTGTACTGGTGTGTGATTGACAGGTTGTGGTAGAGGGTTAGCATGTTGTACTGGTGTGTGATTGACAGATCTTGGTAGAGGGTTAGCATGTTGTACTGGTGTGTGATTGACAGGTTGTGGTAGAGGGTTAGCATGTTGTACTGGTGTGTGATTGGCAGGTTGTGGTAGAGGGTTAGCATGTTGTACTGGTGTGTGATTGACAGGTTGTGGTAGAGGGTTAGCATGTTGTACTGGTGTGTGATTGACAGGTTGTGGTAGAGGGTTAGCATGTTGTACTGGTGTGTGATTGACAGGTTGTGGTAGAGGGTTAGCATGTTGTACTGGTGTGTGATTGACAGGTTGTGGTAGAGGGTTAGCATGTTGTACTGGTGTGTGATTGACAGGTTGTGGTAGAGGGTTAGCATGTTGTACTGGTGTGTGATTGACAGGTTGTGGTAGAGGGTTAGCATGTTGTACTGGTGTGTGATTGACAGGTTGTGGTAGAGGGTTAGCATGTTGTACTGGTGTGTGATTGACATGTTGTAGTGGGGGTTAGCATGTTGTACTGAGGTTTGATTGAGGTCACTCTACCGCGCCATCGCCTAGAGCCGGGTTGTACCAAGTCCAGGTGAGCGGGCTTCACACACGTTATTAAAGTGATATAAGAGACGGGTTGTACCAAGTCCAGGTGAGCGGGCTTCACACACGTTGTTAAAGTGATATAAGAGACGGGTTGTACCAAGTCCAGGTGAGCGGGCTTCACACACGTTATTAAAGTGATATAAGAGACGGGTTGTACCAAGTCTTGGTGAGCGGGCTTCACACACGTTATTAAAGCGATGTAAGAGACGGGTTGTACCAAGTCTAGGTGAGTAGTAGATAAATACCGTAATTTCCGGACTATAAAGCGCACCCGAGTATAAACCGCAGCAGCTAAATTGAATGATGTGTACATAAATAAGCCGCACTGGACTATAAGCCGCAGGTGTTTTAATGTTTAACTACCATATGTAAGGGTTCGTGCACAGAGGGGATTGTCGGGAAAGAGATGGCTGCTTGAGGAAGCTCCCATTTATTAACATTTCAACAAACAAGTTGCATATTTGCATAACGTATTCAAGTGTTACCATTTAGTGCAATAGTAGCTACAGAACATATACTGTGCTGTGTAAACTGTACTGTATCACATAGCGTTTCAGACACACAAACTTTTCAACTTTCAAACTTAAACGGTGCGCTACCAGCGCACATACCGGCAGTGATCTACAGCAGTGGTTTTCAACCAGTGGTCCTTGAGGGAGTGCTAGGGGTTCCCCAGCAAAATTAGTTAATAGCGTCACAATCATTTAACCACTTAACTTTGGCTATTTTTGAAAAACCTTGAAAAAGTGTGGACATCTTTGAATATTTATCTACATTATAGCCTACAGTAGTACCAAAACAAAAAACAAAGCTTACAGCGCTTGACGAGGCAATATCAATGGCTAAATTAAATGTTTTTTTTAAGTGCAAAATAAAGTGCTTGTAACACGACAGTAAGTTGAATTGTCCTATCTGTGACAAGAAGGACTTGTCGCGCCTGGACAAGCACTTGGTGGACCTCCACAGCCTTGACCAAAATGTGAGCAAACATTTAAGAGGATATCTAACCTTGATTTAGCCCCATGAGAAAAATGCATGACACAGCACAACAGAATTGAAATGTTAACATGAAGAAAAGACCTTCTTATAAAATATATAAAACCATTAATGTGTAATAAGAAAGTAATGTATAACAAATACATATTGTAACTGTCTCCGCAAGTTGTTTATAGTTCCATTTTAATTGATTCAATAATTGTATTCATTACAATACCTTGCAGGATGTCAACGACACAATGCTTATGGCAAAAAAAAGCACTAGTAGTAGAGAGGCTTAGGGCGCTGAGGCAAAGCAACCCGAGCATTGCTTTGCGTTCGACCCTAGATGTGAAGGTCGGTGGCGCTTTGCAATGTTTTTTTATCCCCTGGTTTCTGCATTAATCACTGATTATGTCCTGAGGACAACTGCTAAATTCAATGTCCAACATTCATGAAAACGCAAATGCATTTCAGGCTACCGTTAAATGTATTGTATTTCAATATCAATAACCCACAGCAGCGACGCACAGAGAAGGAGGACGCTGCAGCAGTGGTTGTCGACGACGAGCAACCTGGGCCGTCTTGTGCCAGTCATGCCACGCCACAACGTACTTCTAACCCCCCCCCCCCCCCCCCCCCCCCCCCCCGTCTTCATCAACGGTCGTCTTTCCACCAACACCAAAAACACCGGAAAGACCCGCAGTGGTGCGCAGCCTCGACTTTAACAATGAGGAGGAGGTGCGCCAACTTAGGCGTCGGGTGTGTGGACATAAAAAAGTTTATATTCCAATGATGAAGAATATATTGCAATCTGAATATTCCCTTTAAAAAGGCTTCTTTGTCTCCGGAGCGTGAGAAGGGCCGACACGTGGCGTTTCTTCGCTTTGCTTTCAATGAACTTCCGTCTCCCGAACATGAGAGAAGGGTCTGTATATAGAGCTCCAGGCTGGGCCACGCCCCTCCGTCGGACCATTTCCGGTCCTGAGCTTGGAGAAGGAAGTGACGACTGAAATGGTGAACGCCAGAAGGGACGATACGATCGGCCCATACACATCCATCTACTGTAGGTTTCATCAGGTCATTTTACATCAAGCACGGAACGAATAACTGGCACGAAAACGGATGAAATAATTCGGACTGACAAAATAGCGTCAACTTTACATCCATTATGACGCGAATATGCGGCATTTTCCAGTAGGAATCGCACAGTGAAATAATTCAACCCTCAACCTAGTTTATGCTTTGTCATTTCACCTAAATATCCTATGTATTTAGAGGATTCAATTAGAATGGAGTTTCCCCTTTTAACCCAAGTGTAAAATAGTAAAACAATCACCCCCAATAGTAATAATAGTATAGTTTAAATTAGTTTGAATCTAATATGAAATACATGTATCATTATAACCATGTTGTTATTATGTTACGTCTTATATAATAACCTGCATTAAATCAGAATAATAATAACACAAATATTTCCCTTTTTAACCCAAGTTTAAAATAGTGTAGAAAATGGCACCTTCTGGTTGAAGGTATTATGATAAGTGAGTTTGAATTCTTTAGTTCATCCATGTTTTGGAAAGGTTAATTTTTGAGCTTTTTTCCCTGTTTGATAACTTAAAGTAGGCTATCACACACAAAAGCAACCTATATTCAAGTACGGCAGTGCAAGGAAACATTGGCTTGTAGCGCAGAATGCTATGGAGAGGATTGATCAATAGTTAATATTTACAGGTCTATGAATGTAGTTTACTATTACGGATGCAATAAGAGCACTGTGTGTGAGAAACGTAAATAGGCTGTTACCGCCCCATTTCCTACATGTATCATAATCATGTTATGATTAGTATGTTATGTCTTATGTAATAACCTGAGTTAAATCAGAATAATACAAATAGTATTATTTTATACCATGTTCTGAATATAAAATACAAAATTACTATTATTTGTCAAAGTTCGTATACTGATTAATATGATTGTCTAATAATAGTAACAATACTACCATAAATCATAATGAATAAATAAAATAACAATAATAATACCTATTGGATGTTATGCAAGTAGTTTTAATTGTGATGGTTAACAATATTAATATATGTAATATACATGATGTCAACCATCATCTTCATTCTCATTAGGAGCAATACAGTCAGTCATAGTTATATTATATTATAATATCAACAGTCAGTTAGATTGCATTATAATATCAAAACTTCTCAAAGCTAAACTCCCATTTACAATTGTGTTGTCACTCAAGACACAGTGTAGTGACAACAAGTGTGTCTCCAATTCTCTAACTTAGTCACTGTGGTGAAAGGATGAATGCAGTTGAAAAAACCTACCTTGCATGAACCTTTCATTATGCCTTGTGTTTATTTAGCAGGTAGTAGTTACACAGTGAATACAGATACATGTGATTAAGGAGCAGGTAGGGGTTAGACAGTGAATACAGATGCATGTGATTAAGGAGCAGGTAGGGGTTAGACAGTGAATACAGATGCATGTGATTAAGGAGTAGGTAGGGGTTGGACAGTGAATACAGATACATGTGATTAAGGAGCAGGTAGGGGTCAGGGGTCATATTGCTCTATAGGATGCTACGGGTTAGGCTGCAGACATTGGGGATCGAACCCAGTACCTTTCAGCTGGGAGTTGAACTATCTCGCCACACTACACCACACACTACTCTAAGCTCATGCTACATATATTTAACATGAGCGCATACTGTTATCTCCATGACCATTAGATGATATAGGTGCTTTAATAATCATAATTATACATTCCATTGTTCACTATAATTGTGAATAATAATATCCTCCCTCCACACACTGATGAAGAGGTGAATGGAGACTCCACTGTTGTGTGTGTGGTAATATCCTCCCTCCACACACTGACGGAGGTGAATGGAGACTCCACTGTTGTGTGTGTGGTAATATCCTCCCTCCACACACTGATGAAGAGGTGAATGGAGACTCCACTGTTGTGTGTGTAGTAAAATCCTCCCTCCACACACTGATGAAGAGGTGAATGGAGACTCCATTGTTGTGTGTGTGTTGTGACGTGTTGGAGGAAATGTCTCCAGAGGACTGAGCTCATGGTCCCCCAAGCCACCGGTGAGTTGAGGAAGAGCCAGCTGGAGGGACTGAAGACTGGGCCAATGTCAGGGGACAGGACACCATAGAGACCTGCAGATCCAAGGGGCTGGAAGAACATTCCAGGTGTGCTGCTAGGACAACCAAGAGAGAGCTCTGGAGAAACATCTGCTGAGCTTGGAGGATTTCAACTGAAGAAACATGAAGAATCATGGGCTGAACACACAGTGCATGTGTGAAAGGCCTAAGACGTTTTCTGGAGGTCCTAACCAGAAGGTGTGGAGCTGTGCGGTAAAATTTACAAAAGCAGCAAACACTCATTATGCACATTGAAGAAAAGATTCATTAGGATTTAAACAACACAGGATTCCAGGAACATACAACTATACTTTTCTTGAAAAAAACATGGTTTGAGGTTTTGTCTTGAAAACACTTTCATTTAACACCGTATAAAATATGTGAGTGTTGAGAATTATTCACACAGTACTCGCAGACAAATAGTATCCAAGGCAAAACCGTATCAAAAACACACTGAACATGTATTTATCTGTGCACCCCTGAAAATACTCCGGACAGAAAACTCTTCTCTGATCAAATTGGCCACGCCCACCTGGACTGCCAGCGGAGGATTTAGGAAGACGCACAGAGCGCACAGTTTTACCTTTGAAAGCAGCACAGTATGTGTGAAACATTTTCCAATGTGGAAACAGGACTAATATGAAATAAATCAGCCCTCAATGAGCTATTGAGATTAGGAAGCAGAAAAGGAGGAATATTGAAGGTCAAACTGAATTCTTCATCGTGGATATCACTGTGTGTGTCGCCGTCCATCTTAAAGAACCCGAATATGTGAAATGTTTCTTAAACCAATCAATCCCCTTTGATGGTAGGCTATACTATAAAAGTAAATAGGCAATAAAAGTGTGAGAGTTGTTGTGTTATTGACTCAAGGCAAGCGCGTCATCAGTTAAATACACACCTTGTGCGCGTGCGTGTGTACACACCACGCACACACACACGCACGCACACACGCACGCACACACACAGCATGTGAACAGAAGAAGATGGAGACCCAACCCTACTAAATAAACACAAGACATAATGACAGGTTCATTCAAGGTAGGTTTGTTAGACCGTATTCATCCTTTCACCAAAGTGACTGAATGACTGAGACACGTGTTGTCACTACACTGTGTCTTACCATTAAGTTGGAGTTGACGTTTGGGTGGAAGTGTTTGAAGTGTGGAGGACAGGTGCAGCAATGCACAGCAAACAATATACATAAAGAAACAATAATCACCTTTAGTTAAGTATTGATTCATTCAATGACTTCAACAGAAAGCCTTATCTAGTTCTTCAGAAGTGCTTCAAAATATGGATTTCATGGATGTGTGTCAGGTTAGGGAGGGGTGTGTGTGTACCTTTCCTTGGTCCTTTTCTTAATAGCTGCTTGTAAAGGGTGTAACACAATGAAAGAAAAACACAAGAAGAACGCAAACCATAATGACTCATTGAAGATAATTGAATTAATTAAATAACCCTGCCTATTATATAATCACACACCAGTACAAACATGCTTACTCTCGGTACTGTGTACTCTGGTCTTCTGAGAAGAGAAATCATCCACTGTATAGATTCTACAGAAAGTCTTACTGATCCACTAGAAACAGAGGAGAGGAAGCATTTTCTACGGCATGTGTGTCTATTCTTTATGTTTATTTGTCTCTTTATTGATAATATGGTATGAATGTTCCTGTTGGTTCTACTGTAAAGAAGGAGCTGCATCAGTGACGTGTCTCTACATGCTGTTTGAACTATCAAGTGTCTCTTTGTTTTTCTCTGAGTCATGGAACAGCAGCCTATGAGAGGTTAGTCTGGGAGGAGTATAAACTGGGAGGGGAACACAACATAATTTCCTTCTTATGAGTCGGACAGTTTGCTTTGGCTCACTTCATTACAGCAGGAAGAAGACTAAGGTACTGTACTCAACTCTGATCAGTGATATACCATAAATATGTATAACCTAAATTTCATATCAATAGGACGAGTGCTATTTTTCTGTAAACACGTACGGTTAAAAACGTTTTTAAATGTTATGTACATGTTTGAACTGTAGCATACTTGAAACCTCTCACTGTGTCTCTTTGTCTTTCTCTGTCTGAGCTTCTAGACACCAGAGCTCTGTCTATCGTTCATATTTTAACAAAGTCTTCAACACTGAGTAGATCTCAACAAAGCACATGTGTGACAAAGAATATGTTTGTGTGGGACAATGTGGGACACGTTACCAATGTGGAGAGGTAGTCTACAAATGTGTCTTTCTACCTTAAGAAATAAACATTCTCACATGTCACTTCACATCGTATTCCCCCCGTGGGACGTTGAAAAAAACGAACTCTGAGAATCACCTTACCCAGTTCTACGTAGTTTCACGGTCTTTGTTGTCAGTTAGGGGGCATCTTGCTGCCTACAGGTTGGACTACGGACATAGGGGATTGAACCCAGAACCTTTCAGCTGGGAGTCAAGCACCCGGTTATCGCTGAAATAATAGTTTTTCATTCTTCTGTTTTAGGATTGGTCCTAAATCTGAAGCGTCCCTGGGTGACTTTAACAGTAAGCATCTTATTATTAATTATATTCTATAGGCTTCTTTATTTATATTATAATGATAAAATAATTCACCCTGTCTTGAGTATTTAAATAACTTCCCATGTTGTAGACAGTGTGGTTTTGTTTCATTTAGATAATGTATTTAGAAAGTGTTCTAGATAGTTTTCAGGGACTTACATAATAAGTGCTTCCATGTTAACTCATATCTCCGACCTCTGAAAGTGTAACGTTGTGATACTCGGCTGTTTCAGCTGGGCAGGAGTCAGACTGCTCACCCTCTGCTAACGTGGTTTTTGACACATACTTACCATATTTTAGACAATTATTGATATAAATGTACTTTGATAATTGATTATTACTTAATATAAATGCAAAGTAACCAAAGTAACACGACGTGGAGGCACTTCTCTCTTTCTGGAGACACAGAACAACACTTTATAAACTAAATAGTCTAACAGAAACTTTATAAGGTGAGTCCAACATGTTGACTATAATCCTCAGTGAAGCTGTCCTGTCTGCAGGGCTTCATGTTGTACCTCCTGTGGGATGAAGATTTCTGATTGAACCAACACCAATATATGATACATAAAATCATTATGAAAACGAATGTAATGGTGACTTGATTTAACTTGATTAACTTGTTTTCTAGAAATGGCCTCTGCTAACACTTCCTGGTCTGAAGAAGACTTTTCATGTTCCATCTGTCTGGATGTGTTCAACAGCCCAGTTACCACTCCATGTGGACACAACTTCTGTAGAACCTGTATTACAACGTTCTGGGATGACCAAGTCCAGTACAAATGTCCTGTTTGCAATAAGCGGTTCCACACAAGACCTGATTTACAGGTCAATACCCTCTTATCAGAGATGGTTGATCGGTTTAGAAGTTCTGTACGTGTCAAAGACCAGCCTTGTGTCGAACCAGGAGAAGTTCCCTGTGATGTCTGTACTGGGACCCAGCTGAAGGCAGTGAAGTCCTGCCTAGTGTGTTTTACCTCTTACTGCCACACCCACCTGGAGCCTCATCAGAGAGTCACACGCCTGAAGAAACATCTGCTGGTCGACCCTATGGACCGTCTGGAAGACAGGATGTGTAAGAAACACGATCGACTTCTGGAGCTCTTCTGCCAGACAGAGCAGGTGTGTGTGTGTCTGTACTGCACAGTGACGGACCACAAGTCCCATCCTGTTGTACCTCTAAAAGACGAATATGAGGTGAAGACGACCCAGCTGGGGAAGAAAGTTCATCAGATGATCCAGGAGAGACAACGAAAGATACAGGAGATCAAAGACACAGTAGATCGCAGCAAAGCAGACGCAGACAGAGAGATAGCTGATGGTGTGCAGGTCCTCACTGCTCTGAAGCGCTCTATTGAAAAATGCCAGAATGATTTCAACCAAACAGTTAAAGAGAAACTGAAATCCACAGAGAAACAAGCTGAAGGCCTCATCAAACAACTGGAGCAGGAAATAAAAGATCTGACCAATAGAAGCTCAGAGGTGAAGCAGCTCTCACACACTGAAGACCACCTCCACTTCCTCCAGACCTTCAGATCCCTGAAGAATCCTCCACCCACCAGGGACTGGACAACGGTGGAGGTCCGTCCTCCGTCATACGTAGGGACCTTGAGGAGATCCCTGGATCAGCTGGAGAAGACACTGAACATAGAGATGAAGAAGGTGCTTGACCTGAGATCGGCTCTAAAGAAGTGTAAGTGTCTGCAATATCTTGAAAGGTATTACAATTATTGCTTAGATATTTCGTATGAGTAATGAGCTCATCATGCTTTGATGTATAATATGTGTTTATACATTTTCCTTGGTTTCAATGTTTTGATTTGGACAGCCACTCACACACACATGGGATTTCCAATTAACTTTAATTATCTTAAAAACAACATGTTGTATTGCTTAGAAAATCCACTATAGTATTTTTTTGTCTTTCTATGTTAATGTTTGAAGGGTAAATTGCGACCATAAAGTGTCGTAAAGAGATTAATAATAATTATGCAAGACAACAGTACTAGTGATGATGATGATGATGATGAAGAATGGTTCAGCAGCTAATCATGTCTTGTTCTCCCATCAGATGCCTGTGAACTCACACTGGACCCAAACACAGCCAACAGAGTACTCTCTCTGTCTGAGGACAACAGAAAGGTGACAGTGGTTATGGAGGAGCAGTCGTATCCTGATCACCCAGAGAGATTTGACTCCTATCCCCAGGTGTTGTGTAGAGAGGGTCTGACTGGCCGCTGTTACTGGGAGGTAGAGAGGAAAGGAGGTGTCAATATAGGATTGACATACAGAGGAATCACAAGGAGAGGAGGGGGTGATGACAGCAGGCTTGGATGGAACAACAAGTCTTGGATTGTAATGATGGTTTTTACTCTGCCCGGTACAACGGTAATGAAACAGTCATACGTCTCATCCCCGCTGGCTCTAACAGAGTAGGAGTGTATCTGGACCGGCCTGCTGGCACTCTGTCCTTCTACAGAGTGTCCCCAGATGTAGGAGGGTCCTCAGACACACTGACACACATCCACACCTTCCAGTCCACCTTCACCCAGGAGGACCTCCACCCTGGGTTTAGGTTATGGGACGGTGCCTCAGTGTCTCTGTGTCAGTTTTAGCAACACGCACGCGCACACACACACACACACACACACACACACACACACGCGCGCATAGATAGATAAACACAAATACACACATACTGTATATGAATACACACACTACACAATGTTGTACGCTCTGGCGTACCTGTGGTTGATTGGAGTGAGCACCCTAATCCTGCGGATGGAGAAGCTGCATTTGTGGGTACTAGAGCGTGTGCTGGAGCGAAACATGTGGGTGGAAGAGCCGCCACGAGGGGTCTAAGGGGAAACCACCGCACATCATGCGACGCCTAGGCCACACACTTGGTACTACCGAATAGCCGGAGACTTCTACCCTAGAGGGGGAGGAGAGTATGAGCCCCCAGTTACTTCCAATGGTAACACGTGCCTCACCAGCAGAGCCAAACAGGGTGGGGCTACTGGTGGAGCTAGAACTGCTGATTCAGGACAAAGCTGCACGTGAGTGAAAGAAAAAAGAAAAAGATCCAGGGTTGAAACAAAGTTCAAGAATGGAGGGGGTCGAGATTTGATGGGCCTCACTTATAACTGATAAGCAAAAAGAGGGCTTTAAGAAAGTGCCTACGAACAAGTTTCGTATGATATACTCATGTCATTATATTATCAATGTCCCCTATGCTGTTACTCTGTATGCCAAAATGTGACTTGCTGTTTTTCATTTGTATACCATATAACCTCATAACAAAGAAAGAATGTATTTACTCTTTGTATGAATATCTAATCAACTTTCTAAAGACACATTTGGAAGGTGCACCTGCTGTGTGGGGGATTTCCAACTTTGAGCAACTCGTAGCAAGTGGAGTTAACATAGAGTAGTTTAAGTTTAAGTAGTAGTTTAAGTAGTCTATCTAGAACATTTGCTGACGATTGCATAGACTGGGCAATAACACATTTTTGACTATTGTATAAAACTGAAAACACGCCCACTAGATCTCCCCTATAAAATATGGGGACACAATAGAGTAAAGTAGTGAAGGACTAAGGATTAAAAAAGGGTGAATGTATGGAGAGCCAAGAACCAGGACGAAGAACAAAGGACCCAAGTTGCCAGCTCCCTTCAGCAGAAGATGACCATCTGATTTCTTTTTTTCTTTTTTCTTCTTCATGTAAAACTGAAAAACTTCTGTATGGTAATCCCTTTTTGATTTGATATGTTATTGAAATAAATACGCCCAGTCTCCAAAGGACTTGGACTAAAGACAGTTCTGGTTTCTCCTGTGCTTAACCACCCTCGCTAAAGTAGACACACCCAAAAAAACACGCTATGAACTGGAAATAAGAAACAGACCTCATGGGAGTTCTGGGAGCGAGAGGCGTCACAAGGCTCTCCTCGGCGTTGAGTCTCAGAGCCCAACCATCAAAGGGGTGTGGTAAGATGCCACAGGACCAGCATGACCACGGAGCAGCCGGCAGCGCGGGAACACACACCACAGCAGCGTGTGGTGCAGCCTATGTCACAGAGTGACGTCGAGTGCACTATGAGGCTGCTGCACATCAACAATCACAGGGCCAAACATATCACCAAACCATTGGTTTCCATGGGAGATTGGCTTCCATCCTCCACCATATAATGTCTACTATCCTCCTGTAGTGTTAGCCGGTTTTATTTTACACTGCCATGGACGTTGGCGTTATACACACTATCTCACTGTTTTTACTAATTAGAGTATTTGATGCGGTGTGTGTGTGTGTGTGTTGGGTTGGGTTGGTGCTGAGGTGTGTTTGTGTGTGTGTGTGTGTGTGTGTGTGTATTTGTGTGTGTTGGGTTGGGTTGGGACTGAGGTGTGTGTGTGTGTGTGTGTATATGTGTGTGTTGGGTTGGGTTGGGACTGAGGTGTGTGTGTGTGTGTGTGTGTGTATATGTGTGTGTTGGGTTGGGTTGGGACTGAGGTGTGTGTGTGTGTGTGTATTTGTGTGTGTTGGGTTGGGTTGGGACTGAGGTGTGTGTATGTGTGTGTGTGTATTTGTGTGTGTTGGGTTGGGTTGGGACTGAGGTGTGTGTGTGTGTGTGTGTTTAAATACTCACATCCACTTCTTGACTCATCTGGAGCTTGACTGAGGACTGCAGTTAAAGATGGAGGTGGAGGGGAGCTATTTAAAAAGAGGGGGTAAAAAACCTGTGTGTGTGTGTGTGTGTGTGTGTGTGTGTGTGTTTGTGTGTCCATTTCTTTGATATATTGTGTCTAGGACACATGAGACTCTGTAAACGCAACATAGCACACAATAGTGTGCTACTCACTATAATATAAGAGTGTTTAATGTATGCATAAAAGAGTGTCCTCTGCAGCAGAGTGAGCAGCGACCATAGTGTTAGTCTTTTAACTGTTTCACGCCCTGGCAGGAACGCTACGTCATTCTTCAGGGAGCAGATGTACTCGTTAGTGAGAGAGTAAAGGAAGCTGGATGATGAGGCATTGAACAAGACGTCAGTGTGATCTTAGGACCAGGTAATGTTAGGTATAAAGAAAATGATTAAGTAAAGCTACATAGGAATGTTCCATTACACTCCCCCCTTTAATCATTTATAATCACAAAGTATAAACTGATTATAAACGTTGTACAGGCCTTATTCACCAAGAGTACAAATGGGCACACACAGATGGATTACACAATTTCCCACAAGCAGGCTAGTCCATCAATCAGAAAAAATGGTCATACCGATGTTTAATGTTCAGTGGAGAAAATAACACATCTTCAAAACCACCTGACTTGAGGTCCATACAGAAACAAGTTGGATGAATTAGCATGCTGTTTCAAACCAGGTGCAATGTCAAACATAATACAGGTTGTTCATTGTAATCGCAAAGATGTGAAGGACTTATGTTCCAACATAGGTTAACCCCTTGGTATTTTATTTAGTCACAAATCCAACTGGTTTTCGTTCTCGGTGTCACCAGGAATCCCTAAGAAGTAGGACTCCATTCTCTCCTCTTCCTCGCTGCTCAAGCCATCAATCAACCCGGAGAAGATGAGTAGACGTCAGGGACCAAGCGGTGGGGACTTCCTGCTTTCCAGCGCCACAACCATTAGGAACTGGGAAACCGCAGTTGTGGACAATTTGGTCCCACAGGATGTAGTTGTTACAGCCAGGACTATTAATATGATCAATGTCATCGCTTTAACTGCACAGTCACATGACCACAGAGTAAAGCAGACAATCATGTGAGCCATCATACAAAGGGTTCTCAGAGGGACAGTTCTCCATGCCAATCATCTTTGGGTTCTAGAACCAATCAGTGTCCCAGACCGTTCTATCTGCTCGTTGGATCAGAGTTCTGATGCTGTTGTGCTCCATCAGCATGTAGTGTCTGTCCAGGAGGGGAATCACCCTCAGAATGTTCTGGAAGTGTGTGTGTGTGTGTGTGTGTGTGTGTGTGTGTGTGTGTGTGTGTGTGTGTGTGTGTGTGTGTGTGTGTGTGTGTGTGTGTGTGTGTGTGTGTGTGTGTGTGTGTGTACTACGTGGTAGGGGTCAAGGAGTGAACTGGGATTGGGCCTAAGTCTCTTGACCTCAGGGTTCAGAGGATAGCCTAGCATCATAGAGCCAGAGTCTAGGGTCATGGGGTCAAGGTCCCTCTGTCATGGGGGAGGTTGTTAGAGTTATCCAACATTAGCCTGGTTATAGAGCTGTCTAACACTAGTAGCTTACAAGAGCAAAAAATTAAAGATTTAACCACAGCCATTTGTAACTGGTTCACAGTGTTACATGCATTTTAAGACCCTAGTTTGTCAGTTTATTGTTTGTTGTAGGTTTGTTATAGTCTTCCTGTTTACTTGAAGTAAAGCTTCCTTTTGCTCTTACCCCTCTGAGTCTGATGTCTGCCTTTGGGTTCACCTCCCTGCACAAGCCGTGACACACTCAGTGTTTTAAGATGCCTCCACCAAATGCAAATATATGTCCATATATTAACCTCCCTCCCTGCTTCACTCTGTTTCTACTGGTTGATGCCCGCGCATTGGAAGATAAGTGACTTATTTAACTAATTAGCATTGTTTATTTAACACACACACACACACACACACACACACACCCACAGCAGGGTTGTCATTGTTTTGAGTGCAAAATTTGCAAACAATAACAACAAAAAAACATAAATATAAAAATATAAACATTTAAATAAGAAAAAATATATAAAATATATGCAGACTATACAAAGGATACAGAATATATAGTTAAGTCTCTTTTTTAAATGCAGCTGTACAGTTGCGCAGGAATGTACAAAATATGACCATCGAATGTCACTTTACCGAACACACACACACACACACATACACACACACACACACATACACAACCCAAACCCGGAACGCTGCTTCCTCTACTTCCTCTTTCTCTACTTAGAGAGAGAGAGAGCGAGAGAGAGAGAGAGCGAGAGCGAGAGCGAGAGAGAGAGAGAGAGAGAGAGAGAGAGAGAGAGAGAGAGAGAGAGAGAGAGAGAGAGAGAGAGAGATTGCTACGGCTGTAATAGCCTTCATGTTATTTTGTAAAGATTTAATGTGCTATTGTGTGTTGTTTTATTTAAAGGGATACATGCTGTTTTATATGTTGTTGATGTCTATTGGACAAGAATATACAATGTAATATTTGTCTATTTACGTTCATCTTGCTCTGCTTATTACAACAGTAAATTATTTGGTATGAATTAACTCAGTACTTGAGTCGTTTATTCAGTTGATACTTTCTTACTCATCCTCAAGCTATTATCTGATGAATACTTTTACTCATGTGATATTGTTTTGAATATTGTGGAGCCAATCTCAATATTGTGTTATGCAGTGTAGGCTAATTCTATATTTAAGAGGATCGCTCGTATGAGAGGGACATGAAATGACCTTCAAGGTAATTTAAAACTGTTCCGATCGTCTCAACACATATATCAATGATGATGACGTAGAATTCATGTTTTTCAGGTCAGCCAGTTGCACTGACGTCATCTAACCAGCAGATCGTGCTACGGTGCACCTTTTTCTAGTGTTTCAATACGGACCTTATATCAAATCAATTGGCTTAATATTCTCAAGACGTTTAAATGATTCATGTAAGCCTATAGCTTCATTATCCACGTTACTAGCTAGAGTTGAATGAAACAGACATAACTGCATAATACAGCAGTGTTGGCATTTAACAAACTGTAGGCCTGGAAACAGCTATGTTCATATATTTAGTCAGCACTATTTTAGGCCTACAGTTATGAAGCCTATTTGTAAAGGACTGCTGTGTTGGTGGTTGCAATTGATTGTTGTTCTAATACGTGTGTCACGAATGCAGCATAATAATCATAATCATTGATGCAACACACACCCACACATGCACCCCCCCCCCCCCCCACCACACACACACACACACACACACACACACACACACACACACACACACACACACAGACACACACACACACACACACACACACACACACACACACACACACACACACACACACACACACACACACACACACCAAACCCGGAGTGCTGCTTCCTCTACTTCCTCCTCTGACTGAATCCGCTGTCTGCTGCTCTCATAGCTCTGCTGCTCGTGTGTGCACTGTGCGCGTGCACGCCAGGGCGCGTTCCTGCAGCGAGCGTAGCGGCAATAAACAGATCTGTTCTCTCTTCTTCTTTTGTTGTGGTGTTGGGGTGGTCTCAGGGTGGTGTTTGGGTGGTGTTGGTGTTGGGATTGTGTGGTGTTGGGGTAGTGCTGGTGTTGAGTTGATGTTGGTGTTGGGTGGTGGTGCGGTGGTGTTGGGGTGGTGTGGTGTTGGGGTTGGGTTGGTGTTGTGGTTGGAGTGGTGTTAGGGTGGTGTTGGTGTTGGGGTAATGTTGGTGTTTGGGTGGTGTTGGGGTGGTGTTGGGGTCAATTAGGGGTGGTGTTGGGGTTGGGCTATTGTTGGGGTGGTGTTGAGGTTGGGGTGGTTTTGGGATGGTTTGGTGTTGGGGTGGTGTTAGTGTGGCGTTGGGGTGGTGTTGGGGTTGGGGTGGAGTTGGGCTGTTGCTGGTGTTGGGGTGGTGTTGTTGTTGGGTGGTGTTGTTGTTGGGTGGTGTTTGGGTGGTCTTGCTGTTGGGGTGGTGTGGTGTTGGGGTGGTGTTGGGGTGGTGCTGGTGTTGAGTTGGTTTAGGTGTTGGGGTTGTGTGGTGTGGTATTGGTGTTGTTGTGGTGTTGGGGTGGTTTTGGGGTGGTGTTGGTGTGGTGTTTGGGTGGTGTTATTGTTGGGGTGGTTATATGGTTAGGGTGGTTTTGGGGTGGTGTTGGGGTGGTGTTGGGGTGGCGTTCGGATGGTGTTGATGTTAGGGTGGTGCTTGGGTGGTGTTGGTGTTGGGGTGGTGTTGGTGTTGGGATGGTGCTGGTGTTAGAGTGGTGTTGGGGTGGTGTTGGTGTTGGGTTGGTGTTAAGGTGGTGTTATGTCGGGATGGTGTTGGTGTTAGAGAGGTGTTGGGGTGGTGTTGGTGTTGGGGTGGTGTTACGTTGGTGTTGTGTTGGGATGGTGTTGGGGTGGTGTTTGTGTTGGGGTGGTGTTGGTGTTGGGGTGGTGTTGGTGTTGGTGATTGGCTGGTGTTGGGGTGGTGTATGTGTTGGGGTTGTGTTGGGGTGGTGTTGGTGTTGGGGTTGTGTTGTGGAGGAGTTGGTGTTGGGGAGGAGTTGGTATTGGGGTGGTGTTGGTTTTGGGGTGGTGTTGGTGTTGGGGTGGTGTTAGTGTTGGGTGGTGTTGAGTTGGTGTTGGTGTTGGTGTTGGTGTTGAGGTGGTGTGGTGTCGGGGTGGTGTTGGTGTTGGGGTGATGTTGGGGTGGTGTTTGGGTGGTGTTGGGCTGGTGTTGGTGTTGGTGTGGTGTTGGGGTGGTGTTGGTGCTGGGGTGGTGTTGGTGTTGGGTTGGTATTGGTATGGTGTTGGTGTTAGGGTGGTGTTGGGGTGGTTTTAGTGTTGGGGTGGTGTTGGTGTTGGGGTGGTGTTGGTGTTGGGATGGTGTTGGTGTTAGTGTTGAGGTGGTGTGGTGTTGGGATTGTTTTGGGGTGGTGTTAGTGTTGGGTTGAAGTTGGGGTGGTGTTGGGGTGGTGTAAGGGTGGTGTTGGTGTCAGGGTGGTGTTGGTGTTGGGGTGATGTTGGGGTGGTGTTGAGGTGGTGTTGGGCGGTGATGGTGTTTGGGTGGTGTTGGGCTGGTGTTGGTGTTGGGGTGGTGTTGGGGTGGTGTTGGTGTTGGGGTGGTGTTGGTGTTGGGTTGGTGTTGGGTTGGTATTGGGGTGGTGTTGGTGTTAGGGTGGTGTTGGTGTTATGGTGGTGTTGGTGTTGGGGTGGTGTTGGTGTTGGGGTGGTGTTAGGGTGGTGTTAGTGTTGGGTGGTGTTGGGGTGGTGTTGGTGTTTGGGTGGTGTGGTTTTGGGGTGATTTTGGGGTGGTGTTGGGATGGTGTTGGTGTTGGGGTGGTTTTAAGGTGCTGTAGGTGTTGGGATGGTGTAGGGGTGGTGTTGGTGTTGGGGTGGTGTTGTGTTGGGGTGGTGTTGGTTTGGTGTTGGGTGGTGTTTGGGGGGTGTTGGTGTGGTGTTGGTTTTGGTGTGGTGTTGAGGTGGTGTTGGTGTTGGGGTGGTGTTGGTGTTGGTGTTTGTGTTGGGGTGGTGTTGGTGTTGGTGTTGGGCTGGTGCTGGGGTGGTGTTGGGGTTGTGGTGGTTTTGGGGTGGTGTGGTGTTGGGGTGGTGTTGGAGTGGCATTGGGGTGGTGTTGGGGTTGGGGTGGTGTTGGGGTGGTGTTGGTGTTGGGGTGGTGTTGGGTTGGTGTTAAGGTGGTGTTGTGTTGGGATGGTGTTGGTGTTAGAGAGGTGTTGGGGTGGTGTTGGTGTTGGGGTGGTGTTACGTTGGTGTTGTGTTGGAATGGTGTTGGGGTGGTGTTTGTGTTGGGGTGGTGTTGGTGTTGGGGTGGTGTTGGTGTTGGGGTGGTGTTGGTGTTGGTGATTGGCTGGTGTTGGGGTGGTGTTGGGGTGGTGTATGTGTTGGTGTTGGTGTTGTGGAGGAGTTGGTGTTGGGGAGGAGTTGGTGTTGGGTTGTGTTGGTGTTGGGGTGGTGTTTGTTTTGGGGTGGTGTTAGTGTTGGGTGGTGTTGGATTGGTGTTGGTGTTGGTGTTGAGGTGGTGTGGTGTCGGGGTGGTGTTGGTGTTGGGGTGATGTTGGGGTGGTGTTGAGGTGGTGTTGGGCGGTGATGGTGTTTGGGTGGTGTTGGGCTGGTGTTGGTGTTGGTGTGGTGTTGGGGTGGTGTTGGTGCTGGGATGGTGTTGGTATTGGGTTGGTATTGGGGTGGTGTTGGTGTTAGGGTGGTGTTGGGGTGGTTTTAGTGTTGGGGTGGTGTTGGTGTTGGGGTGGTGTTGGGATGGTGTTGGTGTTGGTATTGGGATGGTGTTGGTGTTGGTGTTGAGGTGGTGTGGTGTTGGGATTGTTTTGGGGTGGTGTTAGTGTTGGGTTGAAGTTGGGGTGGTGTTGGGGTGGTGTAAGGGTGGTGTTGGTTTCGGGGTGGTGTTGGTGTTGGGGTAATGTTGGGGTGGTGTTGAGGTGGTGTTGGGCGGTGATGGTGTTTGGGTGGTGTTGGGCTGGTGTTGGTGTTGCGGTGGTGTTGGGGTGGTGTTGGTGTTGGGGTGGTGTTGGTGTTGGGGTGGTGTTGGTGTTGGGTTGGTATTGGGGTGGTGTTGGTGTTTTGGTGGTGTTGGGGTGGTGTTGGTGTTGGGCTGGTGTTGGTGTTGGTGTTGGGGTGGTGTTAGGGTGGTGTTAGTGTTGGGGCGTGTTGGGGTGGTGTTGGTGTTTGGGTGGGGTGGTTTTGGGGTGATTTTGGGGGGGTGTTGGGATGGTGTTGGTGTTGGTGTTGGGGTGATTTTAAGGTGCTGTAGGTGTTGGGATGGTGTAGGGGTGGTGTTGGTGTTGGGGTGGTGTTGTGTTGGGATGGTGTTGGTTTGGTGTTGGTGTTGGGTGGTGTTTGGGGGGTGTTGGTGTTGGGGTGGTGTTGGTTTTGGGGTGGTGTTGAGGTGGTGTTGGTGTTGGGTGGTGTTGGTGTTGGGGTGGTGTTGGTGTTGGTGTTTGTGTTGGGGTGGTGTTGGTGTTGGTGTTGGGCTGGTGTTGGGGTGGTGTTGGTGTTGGGGTGGTGTAGTGTTGGGATGGTGTTGGTGTTTGGTTTGTGTTGGGGTGGTGTTGGGGTTGGGGTGGTGTTGGAGTGGCGTTGGGGTGGTGTTGGTGTTGGGATGGTGTTGGGGTGGTGTTGGGGATTGGGTGGTAATTTGTGGAGTTGGGGTGGTGTTGGGGTGGTGTTGGGGTAGAGTTGGGGTGGTGTTGTGGTTGGGGTGGTGTTGGGGTGGTGTAGGGGATTGGGTGGTGTTGGGGATTGGGTGGTGTTGGTGTTGGTGTTTGTGTTGGGGTGGTGTTGGGGTGGTGTTGGTGTTGGGGTGGTGTAGTGTTGGGATGGTGTTGGTGTTTGGTTGGTGTTGGGGTGGTGTTGGGGATTGGGTGGTGTTGTGTTGGGATGGTGTTGGTTTGGTGTTGGGCTGGTGTTGGGGTGGTGTTGGTGTTGGGGTGGTGTGGTGTTGAGATGGTGTTGGGGTGGTGTTGGGGATTGGGTGGTGTTGTGGGTTGGGTGGTGTTGTGGTTGGCGTGGTGTTGGGGAGCCGTCCATCCCAGCCCCCGGGGCCACGAGGGCTCCTGGGTTCCTGCAGAGCGTTCCTCTTACAGTGCTCTCTCTCTCGTTTTCCGAGCTCCAGCCCAACACCTACCCCACCGACACATCCCGTATCGAGTGTCTGATCGGAGCGCTGCGAGGCTCTCGCCTGGGCGACGGCCGTACGGGAGCGCGGCTCCGTGGTCTGCTCCTCTTACTCCGCGTTCACGGAGGAAATGCAGGAGGGGTTTTGATCATCCGGTTCGGGGAAGGGAGGCTTCCGAACGTCTGCTGAGTGTCTCCGCTTTCGCGGTGGAGTTCCGCACCCTCGCTGCAGAGAGCGGGTGGAAAGAGGAAGCCTTGCAAGGCGGCTTTTCCGAGTGCACTCTGTGACACCGTCAAAGACGAGTTGGCCTCTCTGGAAGATTCCCCAAACCTAGAGCCCCTGATCTCCGGACGGAGCCATACGTGGATGAGTCACCTTTCTACTTCTGGACATCGTAGTCACTACAGACATCTATGACCTGCTGCTACACTGTGTGTAGGGCCTGGACACCACAATGTCACTCGTTGTCTGCTCAGCTAAAATCCCCTTCATATCCTCTTATTGTTCATAACCAGACTAACAGTGTATCACCCAGGGCCAGTGGTAAGTGCATGGTTTGGTAAGGCGCCACACACAGCAGCTTTACCCACATCTGAAAAACACACAAAGAAACAGGCACTGTGCAGAGACATGACTCCAAAATGATGACAAGCTGTTGAATAGGGGCGCGGCCCATCAGATACCCCAAACCCCTTGAGACAGCACTTGTACTCACCTGTTTGAATGGCATTCGATGTGCGAGTGTGTGTGCTGAGCGAAATCCTCGACAATGTTCTTAATGTGAAATTCCTTTGGGAAAGATGCAGTAGAGCGCCAGATAGCCTGCATGTAGCACCACTACTCTGACGTGCTTGTGTTTCTGTATTTCTAGAAAATCAATAAAATAACCATTTTACCCATATGCACGCTTGGAAGTCCCTTTGTGTCCAAGTTTGCAACATATACATATCCATATATACTGTTGTTAGAAATAATCAAATAAATGATGGTGCCCCCTCCCTCTTCTCCCTGTGGATTGTGCCTGCCCTGAAGCCAAGGTGTGGGCTGAAGGGCACTGATGGGGGGGGGCGGGGTGGAAAAAACTACATTTGTGGTTAAATGGGGAGGTGTCAGACATAGCAAGGGGTTCGCTCTGTCCATGTGAAACTCAAGTTAAAGGTACAGCAAGAAAAGAGAGCGGAGACACATGTGTATCCGTTTTCCCTTCGTCACACAACAATATAACACACAGAGATCTCCCATGATCCTTCGTGCAACGCGCTGACGTGTCTCACACAAAGTCATTTGGCTACTGGCTCGCTGTATAAGCATCAGGTGGGGTCAATGTCGCGGCCTGGTAGCCAGTGTACGTAGTTCCATACCTAATGGTCTATACAAATAATGTTTGCAAATATCCAACCTCCTTCCAATTTCCCTGTTAAATGGGTGCAGCTGCTAGCAATGTTTCCATTCTATCTATCAGTCAACCAGAGGAGATATTCTTACAGATGTACAAAATATATAACATAGTTCTCGTCGTATTAAGATAATTTAATGATGATGATGGTTCATTTTAACCATCTAACCAGCTAAAAGAATCAATTTATCAAACGTAATTTAGAAAGCCAAAGTGTGAGTAGCTCACTTTGAAAGTCTTTGATAAACCTAGTGTCCCAGAAATGCTTGTACTTATACACATGGTATCATCAGGTCGTATCCCTTTAATGGTACCACTAAAACACATTGTGTAGGGTCATGGTTTGCCACTGCTGGCACTATTATCATGCTTCACATGTAATAAACAGACTTCCCTTTGATTTGTTGAGATGTCACTGAGCTGTTTTATTTACTAGCTAGGGCCTTCTCCTTCTCTGTCTGCCTCTGTACCTTCCTCTGCAATTTGATATGCAAAGATATTCAATGTAAGAGAAATACATGGTTGTATTTCTTCCTCCATGTATTCATTATAAATTGTTAATAAGTACCATTTTAGAATTTAGAATTTAAATTGTCCAATTATGTGTAATTCTATGTAAAACATTTATATTTCAAACGTCAGTTTTGGTTTACATGTCAGATATCAGATGTGTATCGTACTTTAAAATGATTAGGTCCCCACTGCTACGTACCTTGCCCTGACGTCTGTCTCTACAGATCACTTTGCAAATTTTTTGAATAGACTATTAGGTATGTGTAGCAATGTCCACTACTACACGCCACCTAGGTGGCTCCCATACTCCACCTAGGTGACTTTCCTCAGGCTCCTCCAAACAATTGGACACAGGGTGGTGATGTTAAATCCAGTTTATTGTTAAAGTTGCAGTTGAATGAGGCATACAGCTGGTGCTGCATGCCAGAGAGCTCTCCTCGAGTGTGTGTGGTGGTGGCTGGTTTAACCTGTGCACACTGATTGCTCAATGTGCAACAGGTGTGCAGCCCCACCCAGCCCCAGAGTCCAATCAGTCTGACTCAGGCCAGGTGAGGCTGCTTAAACCAGCCACCATCCACACACACTCCCACATACCCCCAACACCCAATTGAAGCCGGGGAGTATCCCCGGCTGAAACCTACTCCCCCCCCCCCCCCCCCCCCCTCCTCCTCCACCCCCCATCCAAAAAAAAAATCCTAAACCGGACTCTGACCAGGGTTACCATACCTAAAAAAAAAAAAAAAAAAAAAACAACCCCAACCCCACAGTCCCCACACCTCCCCAGGGTGACACCCCAACCCACCCTCCCCCTCCATCCTGGAGACTCGGAGGCCTGGGCTGCTGCCTTGACTGGCGGAGGTGTCGGCGGACTTGGCGGTCCACTCCAGCCCACCCTCCCCCTCCATCCTGGAGACTCGGAGGCCTGAGCTGCTGACCCAGGGCTGTCTGGACAGGCTGGCGGAAGAGTTGGTTGGGCTGCGGCGCTGGCTGGATGCCGGGGTGGCTAGCTGCAGACGGTTGCCTGTGGCGGTTGCTGCGCTGCCTCCCCCGTCCTCCGCTGGAATCCACAGCGCCGTTGGGGAGAGGGATGGTGTTGGGAGAAGGCTGTCCGTTGTCGCTGCTGGATCCAGTGCGCCCCTGGACAGCCTTCCTGCGTCCAAACATGGTTTGGAGAGGCCCCACGTTGGGCGCCAGTGTAGCAATGTCCACTACTACACGCCACCTAGGTGGCTCCCATACTCCACCTAGGTGACTTTCCTCAGGCTCCTCCAAACAATTGGACACAGGGTGGTGATGTTAAATCCAGTTTATTGTTAAAGTTGCAGTTGAATGAGGCATACAGCTGGTGCTGCATGCCAGAGAGCTCTCCTCGAGTGTGTGTGGTGGTGGCTGGTTTAACCTGTGCACACTGATTGCTCAATGTGCAACAGGTGTGCAGCCCCACCCAGCCCCAGAGTCCAATCAGTCTGACTCAGGCCAGGTGAGGCTGCTTAAACCAGCCACCATCCACACACACTCCCACAGTATGGTAGAAAGTATACTGACGACCGGACCGCGGCATTGCTCATTTTAGTGTCTGAGCCCCGGACGCGAATGCCTCACACTTTGTGTCTCACACTTTCTGTGAGACTCGTCAATGCGTTGTAAGAACCATAATGTTTGCAAAGAAGAGTGTTTGGATTACTTAAGTCAATTCCAAGTTTATCTTGTGCTGATCTTAGATTCAAACGCTTCATTCATACAGAAGGACCTACAGACTCTGCCGGTGAGTACCATCTTCAAGTCAGAGAGACAAACTATTTTAGGATTTTATTGTATTGGTCTTTAATGGTAGACTCCTAATTTTTGGACTCCTAAGATTAATGTAATATGTCAATTACTTATGGCTCCATCTCAAAGGATCTATTTGTTTCAACTTTTAATAGAATGTTGTATATATAATTTCATATGATTGTATGGCTGTGTACCTAGTGGCAAGTGTAAGCTATTGTCTAAGCATGTTGTTTCTCCAGAACCATGGGGTCCAGTCGTCTCATCTGCAGTTTCATTGGTAAGTATTACACACAGCACTACAGTATTTATCATTATCCAGTTCATTATATTGAATTAATAAAGATTTACCTGCTATAACTTTTGACAGTTGACCTCCTCCTATGTTATTGTGGGCGTGTGTAAGATTCCTACCACAGATATATATACATATAACATATATTTAATTGATACAATAGTTGCAGGATATATGCTCATAAATATTAGCTGATAAAAGCTGAAGTATTTATTTTATTAAGTAAATAGTATTTCCTCATCACCAGGTGTTGTGGTCCTCCTGTGGAAGTCACCTGGATTTTCAGGTATTTCTATGTGCCCCATTTAGGGGCTGA
This sequence comes from Lota lota, assembly GCA_026745465.1. Taxonomy (NCBI): domain Eukaryota; kingdom Metazoa; phylum Chordata; class Actinopteri; order Gadiformes; family Lotidae; genus Lota; species Lota lota. The sequence continues at coordinate 35,418 of JACYXH010000809.1, read as the reverse complement.
TGACAAGTTATAATTATTATTATAAGTATTTTAATGTGTTTAAACACTAGAATGCAACTTGACAAACTATTCTGTGGTTCCACTCTCCATTAAGCTGCATCCCGCATTAACCTGGCGTTGAGCGGCATGGCTGTTCAGTCTACAACCTACTCGGACATGGGGAAGGCTGAACACTCCATCGATGGGAACACCGACCCTGACTGGTTTCACAACAGCTGCAGCTCTACCGCCTATCAGGCCATTCCATGGTGGAGGCTGGAGCTGCCTGGTGTGTACAGAGTGTCAGAGATCCAGGTCACTAATATGAATTACGAGAGGTTCAGGCTCAATGGAGTGGAAATACTCATCGGGAATTCACTGGAGAACAACGGCAACGACAATCCAAGGTGAATCACTGGTTTCACCTACCTTACTTCTGCTAAATACTGTTAGACTCCCAGCAAAACGTCCTGGCTTTGATCCCTAATGACCTCGACCTGCTTTTAAGTGTTTTTGGATAAAAGTGTAAATGACTAAATAGCATAGAATATTGTACTCCCAGAAAATAAGGGAACATAACCAGTGCTCTGCTCAAGTACACCTGGACACACACCAGCTACTGGAATCTGGTCTCTGATACCTTCATCAGACTACTGTATCTTCTCTCTCTGTCTCTTTTCCTCAGGTGTGCCATCATCAAAGATGACCCAGGCTGCTTGACTCAGACTGTCAAGTGTTGGGGAATGGAAGGAAGGTTTATCAACTTCTACAAGAACTCTGCTGCAACATACCCTTTGTCGTTGTGTGAGGTCAAAGTGTACGGAGGTAGGAACCCAGTCCATCATTACATGATCATCAAAGGGTGATGGGTAAACCAGTACCACTGTTGGTCAACCATCATTTGTCAAAAGTCAAATGCTGCTGTTCCTTATAGCTCAACAGGTAGAGCATGGCATTCACACTGCCAGGGTTAGGGGTTTGATTCCCACTTGGGGCTACCTATTATTACAATGTATGCACCGACAGTATTGTAAGACACTTTGGGTAAAAGCATCCCCCAAAGCACAATCTGCATACAGTGTTTTAAACCTGTGGTCTGCGTACCACTGGTGGTACACAAGGGTACTGCATGTTGTACATGAGGGTACTGCAGGTGGTCTGAATACCACTGGTGGTATATGAGGGTACTGCAGGTGGTACGTGAGGGTACTGCAGGTGCTACACATACCACTGGTGGTACACGAGGGTACTGCAGGTGGTACACGTACCACTGGTGGTACACGAGGGTACTGCAGGTGGAATGTGGGATTTTCTCCATGATATGGTCAAATGTACAATAATAGAAAAACGAATATAGATCATTTTAAATACAAAAATACCTTTAAAATGTATTACGTTTTTTAGTGTTTTTAAAGATTTGCTTTGATTTGGTTTTGCTGAATATACATAAAAGGGAGCATAAGCAGTGTTGCTGACTTCTCATTTCCACTGTCTCCCACTGGTCATGGCCTTCTGGCAGCAATACTTGTGTATAAAGGGTTTGCTGGCACTCTTGGGTCAGCCACTGCATTTGTATTTATCTAAGTTCTACCGTTTCCATCTGAGGGTGTCCAAGAAAGATCTTGATGACAATTTAGTGGTCCACCTAAAGTCAAAGGTTGGCACCACTGATCTACAGGACTGTTCTGTATTGTGATATTTCAGAGTGAAGTATCAAAGTAGTAAGTTGTTTTCTGTATGGTCCAAGACACCTCATAGCCCTTCACATCAGTTGAGTTCAAGTGTGCTGAGATGTCTGAGAGAAAAGTACTGCCAAGTGTCTGAAGGTGTTGTGTACTCATTTAAAAACATCCCACACTGATTGGTGATTTAGTGTCGCTAATTACACTTTTGTAAATGTAAAAGTGTCTGCTAAATGTCTTAATAGTGGGTAGGGATTGGGTGTCTGCTCAAAGATACCTAAAGGGATACTTACAGGGCTGAGAGTAGAAATCCCTCAGCCCCACACTGTCTTTTGGTTCCCCAGAGTTAGGGCCTCCTCCACCCTCCGTCAGCATTCAGGAGATGGGGAGGAACATCACTCTGGTGGGGAGGCGGCTGTGCTGGTCAGACGCCCTGCTGTACTGCAGAGACTTTCACTGGGACCTGCTGAGCCTCATGGGCCCAGAAGACCAGGAGATGATTGATGAGCTGGTGGCTCACGCCCCCTTCCCACTAACCAGCCACCTCTGGGTGGGCCTGCGCAGGTACTGGCCAGACCTTGGTGTCTATCAGGCAATCAAGTCTGTCCTTATGATCATCTGTCCGTCCATCACTTTGTCTTATCAAAAATACCATGAAACTAACAAAAGCTAAATATTTGGCCACATTATTCTTCCTTCCACCCAGGTAACTCTTTATTCTCTTTCAATGTTGGTAGGTCTCTTTCAGGAAACTCCTGGTTTTGGATGTCCGGTGACCCGATGGACTTCAGCCAATGGGACGAAGGCTCACAACATTCCAGCCCCTGTGGGGGCGTGTCCAGCATGGAACCTTCCACATGGAGGCCACGCTCTTGTGAAGAACATCTTAACTTCATCTGTTTTACAGGTTGGTGTCCAGCCTATAGAGCCATTACCAGGTCCTTATAAATCCAAATATGCTTAACCTTCTGTAAATGCATGCACTAGCTTGAAACAGTTAGAGGTTTGAACTTCCTGTTAGGGAAAATAAAAGTCCTCATATGTACTACGCTCAACCTAGGAGTCTGAATAAATTAAATGAGCTGTAGGTATTTTCAGCCACTTTCATTACATTTCTTATATTTCTATTTCCGCAGGTCAGACAGAAGGAGTGAACAAGCTGCGCTTCTATACTTCCACAAGAGAGAATCAAATTCGCTGCACCTAATTGGCCTCACTGGGGAACATAGCTGCTGATTCTGAAGAAGACCTGAGTAGTGAAGTTTCTGAATGCTGTAGCTCAGTGTGTCTGAGGTAGCTAGCTAGTTCTGCATTCCTTCATTATGGGCGTTGTGACAGGCCACATTTTGTGCTAGAATAGCATATAGAATACATTTACTTTAGTTTATAATCCGTGAATTTCTTCTTGAGCAGATATAGTTGTGCATGCATCAATCCTTTGATCTGAAATGAGGAGATTGTGAGTTCAAGATGGTTTCAAAACACTAAATCAAGTATCTGTTGGCTTTTATATCTCTGTCTGGCTTAGCTGATTTACAAATTATATCCACACAGTAAGGTTTTATCTTAAACTCTGATTGAGTAGGTTGTTTTAATGGAATTGAAGTGGGGGTTATATTTATGTATTGATATTGGTGATTCACTTTTTCCTGATGTGAATGTGCTGGTTTGTCTTTATTTTGCATATAAATGTAACATATTTAATGTTTGTTTGATAGTGTCATCCTAATATCACTGACCAGAAGACCAATAATCTGAATGTATAAATAGATGCCATAGTTTGCCCCGCTGTAGTTATCAGAAATGTTAGCAGGCTAGCTTTAGTTAACAGAGTAACAAAAAGCTCTGATTCATGGCTCTCTTGGATAAGCTGTTCAATGACCATCAACCTATCCACGTAACTTTTTGACAATATCAACGATGAAACGTGATCTCCAACCTAAACGTCAGAATAGGTTGTTTGTAGAGGTCTTTGAAAACGACCCATATGACAGTTTTAGCCCCCTATCGACTGTTTGAAGAAACAGCAATACGTCAAGTATGTCAAGGTTCTGCCAAAACAAAATGGATGACAATCATTATATTCTCAGTGGAAAAAGCAACATTTTAAGATAACTACGGCATTAAAATGTGCTTTGATAAAATTTCTAGTGATGAATATTCATTTTAATGTTGTAATCTTCAGTCAGTGAACGTAGAGTATGTTTAGTTTGTTAGTTAATGCAACTTTTTCTATCGTTGCCATGGTGATTCATATAGATGCTGCTAACCCTGAAACCACGCAGCTTGCATGTTGTTTGAATTGTTGTTTTGCGTTGTGTAACATTAGCCATCTAGGCTGCTGTGTTATGTGTGTTAAATGAAAGTCATGATATGTTATTTTATGTAACTGATGATGTTCTTTCAATAAAAACACAGATTTTAGAGTGACCCACGGATGACATATTTCTTCTTTGGGACGGACCAGGCCGACATGTTTTTGTGGGAAAACAGGGAGTTTATGTCTGCTTTGCTTCCGCCAAAAAATATATTCCAAAGGTTAATTTTATAAAAACATGGATAATAAGCTAATAAGATATAATAATAATAATTATAATTATATTATTATTATTATTATTATTATCTTATAATAATATAAGATAATCATGACCAATTAATCCCGCTTTAAATTGTTAATGCGTCAATAAAGTAAAAGGAAGACTAAAAAGACTTTCAAAAGATTACTACAATTATCAACATGAGGGTCGTAGACCTACAGGAAGTGATGCAAACACACCATTAACCCTGTTAATGGTGTGTGCACAGAATGACTTGGGAGTAAGATAGCGACATCTGGTCTCTTTTATATGAATCAGGGCATCAAGATTGACTAAAACAGTACCTAATATATTGTACATCCAGCCCTATAGGAAGTTATGTAATTAGTAGGTGACCTAGGGGTCAAGGACACTTGGGAGTGAGCAAGAGACCTGGGGTTTCTTTCATATGAAAGAGGGCCTCAAGGACAAGTAAGATAATACAGTTAGGGCCTCTAGCCCTACAGGAAGTAACTAAAAGAGCCTCGGAAAATGCTCCATCTCGTGACCTCTCACCCCTCTCACTTTTTAAAATCTCATAAGGGGCGTGGCGCAGGCTCCTTTTGACCTTTCGACCCCATATATGAAAAACAGCTGTCTTTACACGCTGTTGAGGAAAGTGTTAGTCTTTAAACAGTTACATTTGGTTTTGCCTCATGCTGTGTCCCCCCTCCCTGCCAGAGCCCTGTCTCTGGCCCCCACTGTTAGTTGATGACACCTTTTCCCTGATTAAGGAGCATAACATGCTCCTTAATCACTTAATCACTCAGTTAAGGACTTGAAGATCCTTAATCACTAAGCCGTTTCCTCATCATAATTCATATCAAAATCAGCAGGCTAAGTAGTAACATGATACTTTGTACATCGAGACGTAAACACAATTGAATTCATAACGTATAAATATTATACTTTAAAAACAAGGTCATCTGATGTCAGTTATGTATAATTAAAGTCGGGCCTCAATAAGCACAGTAGGTTTCAGGGCTTCAAAAAAACTCGTAACACAACATAACCACCATGACAGCAGTCTGTTCCATCACGTTCAGTCTCGATTGCCGAGGTGAATTCAAAACGAATGAATTCAGATGACTTTGGCTTCAAAGTATAATATGTAAATGTTATGAATTCAATGGTGTTTTACATTTCCATTTACAAAATTAAATGGCTTTTAAAACTTCAAAACGTTATGATTTGCTTCCATGCACACCTGCATGTAGGTGTACTAATTAGGTTGCCATGGTAATGAGTTCGCGGGGCTTATTGCAGGTGGCGCTGTTTACTTCAGTTCAGTAAAGCAGCTAGTTTGGTAGTAGCCGTCTTTTGTCTCCAATACACGGTCATTTCCTCAATTAGTTTTACAAATTAAACCACAACACGGTTGGAAGTTTCCGGTTCAACTTATATGTGTGACTGTTGAAGTCATTAAAATAATCAATACTTAACTAAAGATTATGATTGGTTTGTTAGGACTGATGTTGGCTTTTTCTCTGCACCTGTCCTCCACACTTCACACACCTCCACCCAAAGCTAAACTCCACCTTAACTGTGTTGAAATGCAAGACGCAGTGTAGTGACAGCAAGTGTGTCTCCAGTTCTCTGAGTCATTCAGTTACTCTGGTGAAAAGAAGAATACGGTTTAACAAACCTACCTTGAATGAACCTTTTATTATGTCTTGTGTTCATTTAGTGGGGTTGAGTTCGTGTTGGGTCTCTTATCTTTTGTTCACCTGCTTGTTGAGGTGTGTGTTGAGCACCAAAGGCTCTTCAACCATCCCAAACACCTCCACCACACACACACACACACACCTGTGTCTCCTTCACCCTATTCATGTTGGCCAGAAGGTGAACTGCACCGAGGTGGATTCACCGCCCCCTAGTGGCTCCACATGCAATAACAGAGTACTAAAACATGGCTTTGATAAACAGCTTCATATCTTACTATTTAGTCTTTTATCAGACACAGTGATCAAAAGCTACTTACAGTGAATACAGATAAACATAAGCACTGGAAGTATGGTGGAGGGTGCTGCAGCACCCCCTTTTGGCTGAGAGGGAAATGCTGTTGGAAATAATATTAATTTTAAATCATTTCTGATTGATATATATTCTTCTTAAGGCCCTTGTGTTAGCATTAGTTAGTATTAAAACTAAAATAATTATTGTCTGAATACACGAGAACATTCAGTTGAATCCACAGTTTATTACCATGATGCTTCATTAACAAATACAACAGAAAAACTGTCCCTTACATGTACACAATAAAGACAAGGACTAAAATATTATAAGTAGCAGACATTACAAACCATAAACAGGTGTGCACATATCTTGAATAACTGAACATATTCTGCTGCCATTTTGTTCCCAACAGAACACAAGGAATCAATATTCAGTTTAAAGTAATTTACAACATGAACATTACCTCATAGACCAGTTGGTCTTGTGAATAAAATATCAAATCTGCTGTAATTCAGTCTCCATGTTAGGATTATTACAATACAAACTGATATCAGAGTCCTTAAGAAAAAGGTTAATGACTGACAATATATAAATATTGTAGTATAAGAAACATGTGATTTACCATCAATAGGTATTTAAAATACATTTCAAATTAAATGTATCTTTGTAAAACCTGCTTAGCTAACTCTACGGAGAATCTTAAAAGTCTCTTCCATTCATGGCTTATCAAGATATACTTTTCAGAAGCCCAATAAAATGTAGCATTTGGAGTTTAGTTAATACATGTTTTAAATCAACCAGAATACAAAAGTCTTGACATTGAGGAAACACTGATACGAGTATCATTCATAGTGATGTCACACGTTCACCATCTCTACAGCGTATAAAAAAATAAAACACCAATTCATTCTCCTGACCTAATTTACACTGATAACCACCTTATATAATAGAGAGAGAACCAGACATCAACCTCTCAAACAGAGCAATAGTTCCTAAACCTGTGTGTGTGTGTGTGTGTGTGTGTGTGTGTGTGTGTGTGTGTGTGTGTGTGTGTGTGTGTGTGTGTGTGTGTGTGTGTGTGTGTGTGTGTGTGTGTGTGTGTGTGTGTGTGTGTGTGTGTGTGTGTGTGTGTGTGTGTGTGTGTGTGTGTGTGTGTGTCTACAACCGACACAGAGACACTGAGGCACCACCCCCTAACCCAAACCCAGGGAGGAGGTCCTCCTGGGTGAAGGTGGACTGGAAGGTGTGGATGTGTGTCAGTGTGTCTGAGGACCCTCCTACATCTGGGGACACTCTGTAGAAGGACAGAGTGCCAGCAGGCCGGTCCAGATACACTCCTACTCTGTTAGAGCCAGGGGGGGGGAGACGTATGTCTGTTCTACTACCGTTGTACCGGACATAGTAACCACCATAATAACAACCAAGACTCCAGGACTTGTTGTTCTCTCCAAGCAAGCCATTACGACCCCCTCCTCTCCTTGTGATTCCTCTGTATGTCACTCCTATACCAACACCTCCTTCCCACTCTACCTCCCAGTAACAGCGGCCAGTCAGACCCTCTCTACACAACACCTGGGGATAGTAGTCAAATCTCTCTGAGTGATCAGGATACGACTGCTCCTCTCTAACCCACGTCACCTTTCTGTTGTCCTCAGACAGAGAGAGTCGTCTGTGGGCTGTGTTTGGGTCCAGTGTGAGTTCACAGGCATCTGATGGGAGAACAAGACATGATTAGCTGCTGAACCACTCTTCATCACTTCAAAATACACACATATACATTGCACTCAACCTTCAAAGGGACACCTGTGTGAACAACAGACTGAACAAGCTGAGCTCACATACAGGCTGGAAATTAACTGTTGGAGCCATAGAACTGGTTCATACATACTAGGTATACATAGACATGTACTCATACATACTATATATACATATAAGGTATTTGTTTTAACTTAAATAGTTATAGACTAAGAATATGACAAAATAGTGGTATGGACAGTGTGGCGGTAATGATGGCGGTGTGGGGTTGAGCACCGTATCATACCGGTGACACTGGATATTGGACAAGCCTGAGATGAATCAAACTAAACACTTACACTTCTTTAGAGCTGATCTCAGGTCAGGCACCTTCTTCATCTCCATGTTCAGTGTCTTCTCCAGCTTATCCAGGGATCTCTTCAAGGTCCCTACGTATGACGGAGGATGGACCTCCACCGTTGTCCAGTCCCTGGTGGGTGGAGGATTCTTCAGGGATCTGAAGGTCTGGAGGAAGTGGAGGTGGTCTTCAGTGTGTGAGAGCTGCTTCACCTCTGAGCTTCTATTGGTCAGATCTTTTATTTCCTGCTCCAGCTCTTTGATGAGGCATTCAGCTTCTTTCTCTGTGGATTTCAGCTTCTCTTTAACCGTTTTGTTGAGATCATCCTGGCACTTTTCAATAGAGCGCTTCATAGCAGTGAGGACCTGCACACCATCGGCTATCTCTCTGTCTGCCTCTGCTTTGCTGCGATCTACTGTGTCTTCAATCTCCTGTATCTTTCGTTGTCTCACCTGGATCATCTGATGAACTTTCTTCCCCAGCTGGGCTGTCTTCACTTCAAATTCCTCCTTTAGAGGTACAACAGGATGGGACTTGTGGTCCGTCTCTGTGCAGAACTGACACACACACACCTGCTCTGTCTGGCAGAAGAGCTCCAGAAGTCGGTCGTGTTTCTTACACATCCTGTCTTCCAGACGGTCCATAGGGTCGACCAGCTGATGTTTCTTCAGACATGCAACTCTCTGATGAGGCTCCAGGTGGGTGTGGCAGTAGGAGGTAAAACACACTAGGCAGGACTTCACGGCCTTCAGCTGGGTCCCAGTACAGACATCACAGGGAACTTCTCCTGGTTCAACACAAGGCTGCTCTTTGACACGTACAGAACTTCTAAACTGATCAACCATCCCTGATATGAAGGTATTGACCTGTAAATATGGTCTTGTGTGTAACAGCTTGTTGCAAACAGGACATTTGCACTGGACTTGGTCATCCCATAACGATGTAATACAGGTTCTACAGAAGTTGTGTCCACATGGTGTGGAAACTGGGCTGTTGAACAGATCCCGACAGATGGAACATGAAAAGTTCTCTTCAGACCAGGAAGTGCTGGACGCCATTCCTAGAAGAGATAAAAAATAAAAAATAAACTTTATGTTAAAAACAAAGACATTCATTTTCTAATGGTAAAATAACTGTTTATAACTAGTTATAATGCATCTATATTCATACATGCGTTGTTATTACAAGCAGAGCCCTTCATCCAACAGGTCGGTACAACATCAATCCCAACATGTGCCTCCTGCTCCGTATGAACACACACGTCGCTATGGACTCTCACACCGCTACCAACGCGGACGAAAGAGCCCGCTGCCCTCACCATGCGTCCTCCTCATGAAGACTGATACTTTAATAAATGCGCATGCGTCCTCCTCACGAAGACCACATGATACTTTCATAGCTGCGCTTTCGTCCTCCTCATGAAGACCGATACTTTAATAGAGGTGAAACCAACGTTACAATTCCATTGTTGTCCCGCCACGTCGGATTCAACCAACACATCCAGAGCTGCGCTCCAAACAGCACGTCACCCACCAAGGATGTGTTGGTATAACCCGACGAGGCGACACAACAAGTGGATTTAAAGGCTTGTTTCGCTGCGCATCCACAAAGTCTCAGCGCGTTTTTCCATGAGGACACATACGTTAGCTCAGTGATCTCTTTTAAATCACTGATTCCGCATTGGAAAGTGGTTTTAAAGACTAAAAGAGTAGTTTGGAAACAGAGTAAGTCCATAGCCACGTGTGTTGATACGGAGCGCAGGAGTACAGCACGCTACAGTACAACATGGCGCCCTGCAGACAGGACGGCTTCAACGAGGATTATGGCTCAACATGTTGGACTCACCTTCTAATGTTTCCGTCTGAATATTCCCTTTAAAAAGGCTTCTTTGTCTCCGGAGCGTGAGAAGGGCCGACACGTGGCGTCTCTTCGCTTTGGTTTAAATGAACTTCCGTCTCCCGAACAAGAGAGAAGGGTCTGTATATTGACCTCCAGGCTCGGCCACGCCCCTCCGTCGGACCATTTCCGGTCCTGAGCTTGGAGAAGGAAGTGACGTCTGAAATGGTGAACGCCAGAAGGGACGATACGATCGGCCCATACACATCCATCTACTGTAGGTTTCAACGGGTCATTTTACATCAAGCACGGAACGAATAAATGTCACGAAAAACTGATGAAATAATTCGGACTGACAAAATGGCGTCAACTTTACATTAGTTACGACGCGAATATGCGGCATTTTCCAGTAGGAATCGCACAGTGAAATAATTCAACCCCCAACCTAGTTTATGCTCTGTCATTTCACCTAAATATCCTATGTATTTAGAGGATTCAATTAGAATGGAGTTTCCCTTTTTAACCCAAGTGTAAAATAGTAAAACAATCACCCCCGATAGTTATAATAGTATTCTAGTTTAAATCCAATATGAAATACATGTATCATTATAATCATGTTTTGATTGATATGTTTATGTCTTATGTAATAACCTGAATTAAATCAGAATAATAATAACACAAACAATTCCCCTTTTAACCCAAGTGTAAAATAGTGTAACGAATTGCAACTTGTGGATGAAGGGATTATGATAAGTGAGTTTGAATTCTGTAATTCATCCATGTTTTGGAAAAGTAAATTTTGGATTTTCCCCCATTTGATAATTTAAAGTAGGCTATCACACACAAAAGCAACCTATATTCAGGTACGGCAGTGCAAGGAAACATTGGCTTGTAGCGCAGAATGCTATGGAGAGGATTGATCAATAGTTAATATTTACAGGTCTATGAATGTAGTTTACTATTACGGATGCAATAAGAGCACTGTGTGTGAGAAACGTAAATAGGCTGTTACCTCCCCCATTTCCTACATGTATCATAATCATGTTATGATTAGTATGTTATGTCTTATGTAATAACCTGAGTTAAATCTGAATAATAACACAAATAGTATTCTTTTATACCATGTTCTGAATATAAAATACAAAATTACTATTATTTGTCAAAGTTCGTATACTGATTAATATGATTGTCAAATAATAATAGTAACTTTATTCATGTAAATCATAATTAATAATTAATATAAAAATAATAAAACCTATTGGATGGTTAACAGTATTAATATATGTAAGATACATGACGTCAACCATCATCTTCATTCCCAGTAGGAGCAATACAGTTATAGTTATATTATATTATAATATCAACAGTCATTCAGTTAGATTACATTATAATAAACACTTACCAAAGCTAAACTCCTTTTTACAATTGTGTTGTAACGCAAGACGCAGTGTAGTGACAACAAGTGTGTCTCCAATTCTCTAACTGCGGTTGAACAAGGCTACATTGCATGAACATTGCACAGAGTAACATCAAGCCACAGTCAAACTTCAGCAGCAGCTTGCAAGTGTATGATAGTTGTGAAAAGGAAAGACTAAAATTGGGAGAGTGTGCAAGTGCATGTGTAAATGCATGTGGGTGCAGCAGTGGTAAAGTCGGTCGATTAGTCATCCCCAGTTAGGCCCAGTACACACACGTGTACACACTGCACTCAAAACACAAGATACAACCCTGCACTTCAACTACAATGAGCCAAAACCAGGTTGACTGAGAGGTCAAATCCAGGATGACTGAGAGGTCAAAACCAGGTTGACTGAGAGGTCAAATCCAGGTTGACTGAGAGGTCAAATCCAGGATGACTGAGAGGTCAAATCCAGGTTGACCGAGAGGTCAAATCCAGGTTCACTTAGAGGGGAAAGAACAGTGATGCAGATTGTGAGTGAGGAGATGGGCAGAGTGTAATGTGTGCGGTGCACTAATGCACAATCACAGGCTGATCTGAAGCCAGCAGCCACACACAACCAAAGCACATCAAGCAGCTCACTAAACACTAAGCGTGGGGTGACTCACTGCAGGGTTCCTCGGTGAAGCCCCCCTGTTGGTGGACACGTTGTCCGGACTGCTCGCTCAAAAGCGCTCAGAACACGTTCGTTCTGGGATGATCTGGGCCTGTTGCTTTTGTTTGTCTGATGTGCTTTGATGCTGATGTGTCTCTGTGTTCTGTGCTGTACCACAACTTGCCTCTTTGGGGACATTAACGCTTTTCTAAGTCTAAGTCTAAGTATGCTTATATAGTTATAGGAACCAACGAAAAATAAAGAATAAAACTGTTGAGAACTCTTCTATTAAACCTTCATTACCCTTTATAATTAGGCTTATATAGTTATAGGAACCAACGAATAATAAAGAATAAAGCTGTTGAGAACTCTTCTATTAAACCTTCATTACCCTTTATAATTAGGCTTATATAGTTATAGGAACCAACGAATAATTAAGAATAAAGCTGTTGAGAACTCTTCTATTAAACCTTCATTACCCTTTATAATTAGGCTTATATAGTTATAGGAACCAACGAATAATAAAGAATAAAGCTGTTGAGAACTCTTCTATTAAACCTTCATTACCCTTTATAATTAGGCTTATATAGTTATAGGAACCAACGAATAATTAAGAATAAAGCTGTTGAGAACTCTTCTATTAAACCTTCATTACCCTTTATAATTAGGCTTATATAGTTATAGGAACCAACGAATAATAAAGAATAAAGCTGTTGAGAACTCTTCTATTAAACCTTCATTACCCTTTATAATTAGGCTTATATAGTTATAGGAACCAACGAATAATTAAGAATAAAGCTGTTGAGAACTCTTCTATTAAACCTTCATTACCCTTTATAATTAGGCTTATATAGTTATAGGAACCAACGAATAATAAAGAATAAAGCTGTTGAGAACTCTTCTATTAAACCTTCATTACCCTTTATAATTAGGCTTATATAGTTATAGGAACCAACGAATAATAAAGAATAAAGCTGTTGAGAACTCTTCTATTAAACCTTCATTACCCTTTATAATTAGGCTTATATAGTTATAGGAACCAACGAATAATAAAGAATAAAGCTGTTGAGAACTCTTCTATTAAACCTTCATTACCCTTTATAATTAGGCTTATATAGTTATAGGAACCAACGAATAATAAAGAATACAACTGTTGAGAACTCTTCTATTAAACGTTCATTACCCTTTATAATTAGGCTTATATAGTTATAGGAACCAACGAATAATAAAGAATAAAGCTGTTGATAACTCTTCTATTAAACCTTCATTACCCTTTATAATTAGGCTTATATAGTTATAGGAACCAACGAATAATAAAGAATAAAGCTGTTGAGAGCTCTAGCCATACTCTTGGTGCATGGCGATGCGTCTCATACACAGAACACACAGATTATTCTATTTTTATAGGTCTATATTCCTACAGTTTGAGAGACAACTTCTCGCTCTGGAAAGCAACCAGGGTTTTCTTTCTGCATTATGTGATTATTCTAGTAATGTTGACTAAAGAGCATAGGTTACTAAGTTTAAGATCATAGAAGACATACTAAGATGGACCAAGATAAGTGTTTATATTGGTAACGATAAGAATTGTAGGTAATATAATTATATAGAATAATGAGCACTGTCAATAACCTCCTATTAATAACATCCTAGTTTTATATATAACAAGTATATATTTAAAGTAACAATAACTCAAGTAGAAGTAAAAGTAGTCATCAGATAATGACTTGAGGAAGAGTAAGAAAGTATCTAGTGAAAAGACTACTCAAGTACTGAGTTACTTCAAACCAAATTATTTATTGTTGTAATAAGCAGAGCAAGATGAACGTAAATAGACAAATATTACATTGTATATACTTGTCTAATAGACATTAACAACACATAAAATAGCATGTATCCCTTCAAATAAAACAACACACAATAACACATTAAATCTCTACAAAATAACATGAATGAAAACACAGCCACAATAAATCTCTCACCTCCATTTTTAATTCACAAACAGACTTGAGTAAAAGCGAAAAGTATGTGACATTATTTTTTTTTTTAAAGTTATTGAAGTAAATGAAAGAGAATACATAACTGTTTTGTGTATTTATGTGTGTGTACTATGTGTGTGTGCACTATGTGTTTGTGTGTGTACTATGTGTGTGTGTGTACTATGTGTTTGTGTGTGTACTATGTGTTTGTGTGTGTACTATGTGTGTGTGTGTACTATGCGTGTGTGTGTGTACTATGCATGTGTGTGTAATATGTGTGTGTGTGTACAATGTGTATGTGTGTGTGCTATGTTTGTGCATGTACTATGTGTTTGTGTGTGCTATGTGTGTGTGGGTACTATGTGTTTGTGTCTGCTATGTGTGTACTACGTGTTTGTGCGTGTGTTATGTGTGTGTGCACTATTTGTATGTGTGTGTGTGCTATGTTTGTGCGTGTACTATGTGTTTGTGTGTGTGCTATGTGTGTACTATGTGTTTGTGTGTGTACTGTGTGTGTACTATGTGTTTGTGTGTGTACTATGTGTTTGTGTGTGTACTGTGTGTGTACTATGTGTTTGTGTGTGTACTATGTGTGTGTACTGTGTGTGTGTACTATGTGTGTGTGTGCTATGCGTGTGTGTACTATGTGTTTGTGTGTGTACTATGTGTGTGTGTGTACTATGTGTGTGTATGTGCTATGTGTGTGTGTACTATGTGTGTGTGTGTTCTATGTGTGTGTGTGTACTATGTGTGTGTGTGTACTATGTGTGTGTACTATGTGTGTGTGTGTACTGTGTGTGTGGAAAAAAAGAAACACACACGGCCCGCCTGCCGCGTTTCTTTTTTTTCTACAACCGACACAGAGACACTGAGGCACCATACCTCCCTAACCCAGACCCAGGGAGGAGGTCCTCCTGGGTGAAGGTGGACTGGAAGGTGTGGATGTGTGTCAGTGTGTCTGAGGACCCTCCTACATCTGGGGACACTCTGTAGAAGGACAGAGTGCCAGCAGGCCGGTCCAGATACACTCCTACTCTCTTAGAGCCAGCGGGGGGGAGACGTATGACTGTTCTACTACCGTTGTACCAGGCAGAGTAACCACCATCATTACAATAAAGACTCCAGGACTTTTTGTTCCATCCAAGCCTGCTGTCATCACCCCCTCCTCTCCTTGTGATTCCTCTGTATGTCACTCCCATAACAACAGCTCCTTCCCACTCTACCTCCCAGTAACAGCGGACAGTCACACCCTCTCTACACAACACCTGGTACCAGGAGTCAAATCTCTCTGGGTGATCAGGATACGACTGATCCTCTCTAACCCACGTCACCTTTCTGTTGTCCTCAGACAGAGAGAGTCGTCTGTAGGCTGTGTTTGGGTCCAGTGTGAGTTCACAGGCATCTGATGGGAGAACAAGACATGATTAGCTGCTGAACACACAGGAACACACTGATGAGGCGTTTCCACCGTCCCCACAGAGCAGATGTTTGGTGTATTATTCATATCTAAAGAGAATAAACAGCACTAGCCTACCAGTAATAAGAGCTATAATATATATATGTGTATATATATAATGAGGTTCTCCCCACACAATGTACAAGAAGCGCTGTGCCGCCACAGAGCTTTTCCCGCCACGCGGATATTTACTGGGCAGCCTCGTTTTTTTCCCATTAATTTCTGAACGGTTCAAAACACGTTTTATTGGAATAACGCTTCAAAAAGCGAAACGAAAATATCAGGAGTCAGTGCTGTGTGGAGGAAGTGTTTGTCTTTCAGATCCGCTCTCGGTCCGAGTCTGACTGGGTTACAGCAGAGCTTCAATGTAAAGCGGAGCAGACAACACCAGACGCGCAGTAGAAAGACACGTCGCATGATTCAGGTCTGGTTCTGTGTTTAAGATGGCTGGTGATGGAGAAAGGTGACTCGGTTACAGCAGAGCTTCAATGCACACCAGACGCGCAGTAGAAAGACACGTCGCATGATTCAGGTCTGGTTCTGTGTTTAAGATGGCTGGTGATGGAGAAAGGTGACTCAGTTACAGCAGAGCTTCAATGCATATCAGACGCGCAGTAGAAAGAAGTGTCAGCTCTGGTTCTGAAGGTTTGGTGCAGTGCTGAAAGTTCTACAGTGGCTGTATGTGCTGTATGGTGCTGGTGTGAGCGCTCTCATTGGAAACACGACCCACTTAATTCCAGTAAGACACGTGACTTTGAACGTATGGAGGGGGGGCTTGAAATGATCCTAAAACTAAAAATAACTATTTTATATATTTACATATAGATATGTATCTATCTATCTATCTATCTATCTATCTATCTATCTATCTATCTATCTATCTATCTATCTATCTATGTTATGAATACATTAACAACAATGTTAAGAATATTTCTACAATGTTATGAATATATTATCAACATTTTTATGAATACATCAACAACAATGTTATAAATATATCAACAACAATGTTATGAATACATCAACAACAATGTTATGAATATATAAACCATAATGTTATAAATACATTAACAACAATGTTATGAATACATCAACAACAATGTTATGAATATATCAACAACAATGTTATGAATATATCAACAACAATAATGTTATGAATACATAAACAACAATGTTATGAATACATAAACAACAATGTTATGAATATATCAACAACAATGTTCTGAATACATCAACAATGTTATGAATACATCAACAACATTGTTATGAATATATCAATAACAATGTTATGAATACACCAACAACAATCTTATGAATACATCATCAACAATGTTATGAATACATCAACAACAATGTTATGAATACATCAACAACAAACATCTCTCATTGGATCCAGATCTTACCAACAACGAGCAGCTCTGCGGTGTGATTGGCCGAGCCAGCGCTGTTGGTCGCCATGCAGCAGACCGTGTTCACACCAGACTTCACACCTCTGACGAAGAGGAACCCCCTCTCCACCCAGGCCGCAGGCTCTGATTGGTTGTCTGTGCTGTCCCTCTCCAGGGGCCTGCCGTTGTGTAGCCACTCAACGGTGGGCTCCGGCGTGCCGCCGGCATCGCAGGAGAATTGGGCCGTGTGGCCCACGGGCAACACCTTGGTAGAGGAGTGGAACTCTGTGATGCTGGGGGCCTCCTCCTTCATGAGCATCACTGAACCGGAAAAAACCAGGACGAGATGAGTGAACGTTGTACAACACGTATCTAGAGATGCACCATCAAAACACTCCCTTCACTCTCTCTCATACCTGTCCACTAGAGGGCGAACCAGAAGAATCAGACCCAGTTTTCTCGCCTGCCTTTTCATACATGATTGAATATCACAGCAGTATCTACAAAGATTTCCCAGGGGGGGGGTGGGGGGGGAAGACACTCCAGCTCAGAGATAAACGAGTCGGGGGCGGTGCTTGCGGAGGAGAACACAAATATTGGTATTATATATCTTTTAAAGCCATTATAGGCTGTCCTACAAAGTCCTACATGATTTTTTTCAGAATATATTATGTGTTGGACAGAATATTGTATTTACATTACATGCACATTGTATTCTGAGTTATTTTACAATAGGATACATGTTTTATTATAGCCTAATCTGCGCCTGTTATATTCTTTATTAATGTTCACATGCAAATGCCTGTTTATTTTGTAATATTTCAGCTGGATAAGGAAAGAATGCAGTTAGTTGATTTTTGCTTTAATCCAAATGAATTACAGATAAAAGGCTGTTCTCATGTGCTGAAAAAGATGGCAACAATTTAGACAAATTATATTATTGAAAAACAGCTTGAAATTAATAATGAATTATACTACTACTACTTTCGCCTCATGGGGCACCATTTTATAATAGTGGGGGGGAAGCGGACGCGGGGGTCATTTTCTCTAGTTTACAAACGGCGGTCTGAGTAGTGGTCGGGTGCAGTTACAGCAAGATGAGGATTCAGGTGAGAAAATACCTAAACCCTGCATCACTAGTAGACACAGACTCTGATCAGAGGTAAGCACATCCAACCACCTTTCCATTCATAAAGAGTATTTATACTGTATTTACTGCACAGAGAATAGAAAGGAGGAACCATTCTCAACTCATGAACACAAACAAAGTATACGGACCCTCTTTGTTCAGGTCAGCTTCCGGATGTTCCAGGACTAAGACCTTCTCACAGATCCAGTAGTGCAGTCTGTCACACGGTTCTTCAGACAGGCTGCCATCCCATGCTACACAGTGTTCTGCTCCACCGTCATCGTGTGGTTCACCTTGTCTCCAACTGAGAACCACAAGGAATACCAAGTTGAGCCCAGTGTTGAGGTGATGTCACTCTGTCAGTCTCAGAGAAGAGATGCTGCTGAATAGAGTCATCAGCCTTACCTTGAAGTCATGTGGGTACCATCCACCCACTCTCAGAGAAGAGATGCTGCTGAATAGAGTCATCAGCCTTACCTTGAAGTCATGTGGGTACCATCCACCCACTTGAAGATCCCCTCTTTGTCTCGATCACTCAGTCCAATCCAGGTAGGACCCCTCAATCTGCTGACAAACCCCTGTTTCCAATGGTAATAGCATCTGTTGTCATGACAACACAGCTGACTGAATGAAAAATGTATCACACACACACACAGCCTCCGTCACCTGTTGTTCTCTGCTGTTGATAACTACCAGGTCTGCGTTTCTTTGCAGACAGTCTTCTCTACTGTCCGTCCAGCTCTTCTCAGTAGTAGAAATAAAGTAGAGACTCCGGTCGAAAAACAGCCAGCCCAGTCGTGTCAAATCATCTGTTGAATATAAAAGAAAATCGTAACAAACACAGACCTGCTTATCTTACTGTCTTCATCGCTTGTGACACACAACCCTGAGACCTGACCTTGTGTAGTAGACCACAATAGAAACCTGACCTTAGTAGACCACAATAGAAACATGACGTTAGTAGAACACAATATAAACATTACCTTAGTAGTCAACAATCTAAACCTGACCTTATTAGACTACAATAGAAACCTGACTTTAGCAGACCACAATAGAAACCAGACCTTGTGTAGTAGACAACAATAGACTAACACTGTCTATGCTCTGTTAGCCTGACAATAAAAAAATTGAATTTATAAAGTAAGTATTTATAAACATAAAAAACAAAAGTATTATAAGTATTCATATTATTAGTATTCATATTATTAAGTAAGTATTTTTCAAAGAAATTTTAATAACAACATGATGAACTTTTAAAACGTTTGTAAAACACTCACCAAGTTCATCCATTAACTGCTCTCTCCCCCCTGTACAAGGTGTCGCTGAGTCTAGGACAGGACAGAAAAGTACAGAAGAAATCAGCTCAAAAATACAACAACATCGTCTCTAAATATAACAGGACCCAGAGCCAATCAAACACAAAGTTCAACCTCCTTGAAAGAAAACATAATATTATTCTTAATATTCTTATTCTTATATTTATTCTTATTCTTATTCTTATTCTCATTCTTATTATTCTTATTAATTCTAAAAACAATAACAATAACTATCATTACTATTATTATAATCATTAATACTATTCAAACTATAGGATGACAGGATTTAGACTCACAGAAGCGCAGGGAGATTACGAGAATACTCAGCAGTCCGAAGCTCACAGTGACAATGGTGTGCGACTTTAGAGCTGTTTAGGAGTAGGACACACACACACAAACACACACACACACACACACACACACACACACACACACACACACACACACACACACACACACACACAATCATTCACAGTCCAGACAGTCTCCCTACTGTCTGCAGAATCCCTCCCCATCTTCAAGAAACATTCACAACGGCACGCACAGAAAATAGTGGGATATGTATTTTGGGATTATTTGAGATGTGTTCATATTAATTACAAACTTTATGTAATTGTGTTAAGTCCATAAGTCCACTTGATATCACTTCAGTTAAATGAGTAGCCTTTATTAAAATACTAAAATGGCACTCTAATGTTACGTTGCACTACCACTAAAAATAAGTATTGAAAAAACATATATCATGAAATACACAACTACTTGAGAAGCCTAGTAATAGTCCGTAACTCATGGCCGTAATCACAGGTCGTTTGTTCTGGAAACGTAAATGTGTGTTGTTTGTCTAGAACATACACATGTTGTTATTTAGGAGAATAAATCTGTCTATGTGTGTTGTTTGTCTAGAACATACACATATTGTTATTTAGGATAATAAATCTGTCTATGTGTGTTGTTTGTCTAGAACATACACATGTTGTTATTTAGGAGAATAAATCTGTCTATGTGTGTTGTTTGTCTAGAACATACACATGTTATTTAGGAGAATAAATCTGTCTATGCGGTCGCTGGTTCATCAGGTTGGTCACTTTGGCTAAAAATGTTTGCTAAATGTAAATCTTAAATGTATGTAGATGAAAACATATATTTTTTTACTGGTTTATTTCTTTTAAATTCTCTAAAAAGGGCACCTACCAAATCTTCTCTTCCTGGTCTCCTCCTGGTCTAAAGACGTGTCCTCAGGTTCCTCACTGGGTCCAGGGTCCAGTTCATAGATGCGGTCCATGGTTCCTCTCTGTCAGCTTCCACTGCTTCTGCTCTCAGGCTTCAGCTCTGCTATATCAGATGGAAAAACGATGTCACATGTTTTAGTTCTAACCAATCATCAGCTTGCAATCTGAACCATCACTGTCAGGAAATGTTTTTATTCTACTCTTATTAGATACCATTATTTTACAGGCTCGCACATGCATGCAATCACACAAGATTATTATTAATTTCATATAAAGATACAACATGTAGAGGTAAAATATAGCTGGTAGCTTAGCGGACATGTCTAGGAGTGGTCAAGCTGTATTCTAGAAGGTAGTGGACATGTCTAGGAGTGGTCAAGCTGTATACTAGAAAGTAGTGGACATGTCTAGGAGTGGTCAAGCTCTATACTAGAAGGTAGTGGACATGTCTAGGATATACCATATACTCTACACAATATGATGTGATGTAAACACCATATAGTCTACACACTATGATGTGATGTAAACACCATATAGTCTACACAATATGATGTGAGGTAAACACCATATAGTCTACACAATATGATGTGAGGTAAACACCATATAGTCTACACAATATGATGTGATGTAAACACCATACAGTCTACACACTATGATGTGATGTAAACACCATATAGACTACACACTATGATGTGATGTAAACACCATATAGTCTACACACTGTGATGTGATGTAAACACCACATAGTCTACACACTATGATGTGATGTAAACGCCATATAGTCTACACACTATGTGATGTAAACACCATGTAGTCTACACACTATGATGTGATGTAAACACCATATAGACTACACACTATGATGTGATGTAAACACTGTGCCAATACTCTAACTAACTAACAAACAAACAAACAAACAAACAAACCACTGTCTGGACCAGAGCTCTGCTGGTAACAAACCACTGTCTGGACCAGAGCTCTACTGGTAACAAACCACTGTCTGGACCAGAGCTCTGCTGGTAACAAACCACTGTCTGGACCAGAGCTCTGCTGGTAACAAACCACTGTCTGGACCAGAGCTCTACTGGTAACAAACCACTGTCTGGACCAGAGCTCTACTGGTAACAAACCACTGTCTGGACCAGAGATATACTGGTAACAAACCACTGTCTGGACCAGAGACAGCGGACCATTGGTGTGAAGACTAATTCTGCTAACGTCATCATAGACAGCAGCTGAGGGTTACACATATACTGTAAATACTACATAGATATGTCATGTTGTTGAACTTTTATTCATTCTAACAGACATAATTAACACACGCAAACCAGTTCATAGATTGATAACATTGATTTTGATTCATATAACATATTTGTATCTTTACAGGTGTTATTAATTGGTCCAAATCAGTCCACTTTATTTTACTCTCAGGGGAAAATGGAAGGACTTGATTCAGTTTAAGGACATTTCATATAGAGACTCGCACCCTCAAACGAAGCTGCAGAAAACTAGAACACAAATGGGGTTGGACTAAACTTGATGTCAGCTGGAGACACCACCAAAACATGGTCAGTTAGATACACCGCCCAAACACACAGTCAGTTTGAGACACCACCCAAACACAGTCAGTTGGAGACACCACCAAAATATACTACACACCAGGAAGTGTTAGCATAGGCCATTCCGAGAAACATTTCTAATTAAATTAAAAAATAATCGTTCTTTTGTCTATTCTTTGGACTCACCTTATAATGTTTCTGTCAGACTGTTTGGTTTAAAAGGTGGTGTTTGTCTCCAGAAAGAGAGAAGTGCCTCCACATCGTAAGACTTCCTGACCCTCCCCAACCACAGATGTTTCATAACAACCTGAGCCTCCAAACTTTAAACACGAGCCCTTCCTCAATCAGCAGTCTTGTCTGTACTTGTGTTCTTGTGGACTCCAAGTAGAAACGTCCAACATACTAGGGCTAACATGAAATCTGTTACATACGCCCCCCTCCAAGTAGAAACATCCAACATACTAGGGCTAACAGGAAATCTGTTACATACGCCCCCCTCCAAGTAGAAACATCCAACATACTAGGGCTAACATGATATCTGTTACATACGCCCCCCTCCAAGTAGAAACATCCAACATACTAGGGCTAACATGAAATCTGTTACATACACCCCCCTCCAAGTAGAAACGTCCAACATACTAGGGCTAACATGAAATCTGTTACATACGCCCCCCTCCAAGTAGAAACTTCCAACATACTAGGGCTAACATGAAATCTGTTACATACGCCCCCTCCCTCCAAGTAGAAACATCCAACATACTAGGGCTAACATGAAATCTGTTACATACGCCCCCCTCCAAGTAGAAACGTCCAACATACTAGGGCTAACATGAAATCTGTTACATACGCCCCCCTCCAAGTAGAAACATCCAACATACTAGGGCTAACATGAAATCTGTTACATACGCCCCCTCCCTCCAAGTAGAAACATCCAACATACTAGGGCTACCATTAAATCTGTTACATACGCCCCCCTCCCTCCAAGCAGAAACGTCCCCGTTTCTTAACAGCCCTGTTAACAGAACTAAGGCCCATGAAGCTCAAGGCCCAAAACAATCCAGAAAAATGCCCTTAAAAAACGAATGCTGTCCGATTCAGACAGGGCTCGAATGAACATTGTTCTCACACACACACACACACACACACACACCTGTCTGTGGTCTTAACTTGTGAAGAGGAAACCACCAACATTGTCTCCACAACGTCTAACATTGTGTTGTTTGACTCAACATGGCCACTCTGACTGCTGCAGTGGCTCAAATGCTTCACTCTGTTTCTACTGGTTGATGCCCGCGCCTTGGAAGAGAAGTGACTTATTTAACTAATTAGCACTGTTTATTTGTTTCCACACACACACGCACGCACACACACACACACACTCTACATCTCTCTCTCTCTCTCTATCTCTTTGTGTCTCTATGTGTTTCTCTATCTGTCCTCTGTGTGTGTGTGTGTGTGTGTGTGTGTGTGTGTGTGTGTGTGTGTGTGTGTGTGTGTGTGTGTGTGTGTGTGTCTCTGTCTATCTCCCTCTCTCTCTCTGTGTGTCTCTATCTCTCTCTGTCTCTCTGTCTTCTAACCACTGACTTTGTTAATCATTGTGTCAAACCTGCACATAACCTATCAAGGAAAAATATTGCTTCTTTAGTCCAATCTAAGTTCTTACTGTTCCCTGCAAACAGGACATCATTTGAATGAAGATTTGAATGAACAGTTTACAAAGTTGTCTTTTCTTTCTTTGTCATTTTCCCCTATCCTCCATGTTTATCGCCAAAGTTATGTTGTGCAGCTTTAATAGTGCTTTTGGTTCGTTTACATATTTTTTTAATAGATATATATAATATAATAATATTGTATAATTTGAAAAGCACAACAGTGAAACATTAAACTAACGTAGTTCTCTAAAGTGAACTGTCTGTAATTGAGAAGCGTACACGGACACATTTCCCAAGATGAGATCATTATAATATACCAATAACCTAAAGACAATATAAACTGTAGTAAACTGTAGGCTTACCTTATCTATTCCATGATCAAAATGTGCTCTGCCCCATACGGTATAAAGTTATAAAAGTTATAAAGTATAAATTTAAGGGAAGAATAGGAGGTTAAAGTGTTCCTACAACAAGTAAATCAGGGAAATGTAAATGATAAAATATAGTAATTATTAATAGATTAAAAGTGGATCTAGAGAAAGATTGAGCTTCACGGCTGCTCACTGCGTAAGACTGAAGTTCAAATGAGGAAGTAGACTCGAACGTCTCAGAGAGGAAGCAATGTTTTCAAGGAAAGGTTTTGCAGTCTTCAGACTTGCAAGCATGCACACACAAAGACGCACACACACACAAAGTCAGTTGGATACACCACCCAAACAAAGCCAGTTGGAGACACCACCCAAACATAGTTAGTTGGAGACAACACCCAAATGTAGTCAGTTAGAGACCCCATCCAAACATACAGTCAGTTGGAGACACCACCCAAACATAAATGGGTTGGTGACACCACCCAAACATAGTCAGTTGGATACACCACCCAAACATAGTCAGTTGGATACACCACCCAAACATAGTCAGTTGGAGACACCACCCAAACATACATGGGTTGGTGACACCACCCAAACATAGTCAGTTGGATACACCTCCCAAACATAGTCAGTTGGAGACACCACCCAAACATAGTTTATATTCTTTGGACTCATCTTATAAAGTTTCTGTACGACTATTTAGTTAAAAAAAATGCTCTTTGTCTCCAGAAAGAGAGAAGGGCCTCCA
The DNA here is from genome assembly GCA_026745465.1 of Lota lota. Classification (NCBI taxonomy): domain Eukaryota; kingdom Metazoa; phylum Chordata; class Actinopteri; order Gadiformes; family Lotidae; genus Lota; species Lota lota. The sequence continues at coordinate 10,419 of JACYXH010000809.1, read as the reverse complement.
CTTTGTGTGGCCTTGGTTTGGGTTTAAAGCGTGACTTTCGTTTCCTGAACAAGACTTCCTGTCCTCCCCTCCCAGCTAGCGCAGTGGTTTTGACTCATGGTTCCTGCCACACACACACACACACACACACACACACACACACACACGTTTGTGGTGTTAACTTGTCAAGAGGAAACCACCAACATTGCCCACACAGCGTCTTACATGTACAAGGACATTTTCTTGGTATTTGGTGCAAACTATAACAAAGAAACATAAATATGAAAATAGAAACATTTAAATAAGAAATATATAAAATATATACAGACTATTTAAAAAATACAGAATATATAGTTTGTCTCTTTTTAAAATGCAGCTTTACAGTAGTGAAGGAATGTGCAAAATATGACCATGGAATGTGCAAATGTTCACAGTATTAAGTTTAACAATATGTGTAATGAGCAAGAAGATTGTGCAATGTGCGAGAAACTAAAAGATCATCCAGGAAACAGACCAGGAACAATAAGGGCTGTCTGCTGAAGTCATTCAAATAATCAATACTTAACTAAAGATTATGATTGGTTTGTTAGGACTGATGTTGGCTGTTTCGCTGCACCTGTCCTCCACACTTCACACACCTCCACCCAAAGCTAAACTCCACCTTAATGGTGTTGATATGCAAGATGCACTGTAGTGACAGCAAGTGTGTCTCCAGTTCTCTGAGTCATTCAGTCACTCTGGTGAAAAGATGAATACGGTTTAACAAACCTACCTTGAATTAACCTTTCATAATGTCTTGTGTTCATTTAGTGGGGTTGGGTTCGTGTTGGGTCTCTATCTTCTGTTCGCTTGTTGTGGTGTGTGTGTTGAGCACCAAAGGCTCTTCAACCATCCCAAACACCTCCACCACACACACACACACACACACACACACACACACACACACACACACACACACACACACACACACACACACAACACACACACACACCACACACACACACACACACACACCTGTGTCTCCTTCACCCTAATCATGTTGGCCAGAAGGCGAACTGCACCGAGGTGGATTCACCGCCCCCTAGTGGCTCCACATGCAATAACAGAGTACTAAAACATGGCTTTGACGAAGGGCCTCATATCTTGCTATTTATTATTTTATCAGACGCAGTGACCCAAAGCTACTTACAATGAATACAGATACACGTAGGCGCTGGAAGTAAGGTGCTGAGGGTGCTGCAGCACCCCCTGTTGGCTGAGAGGGAAATAATATTGTAGTTTATTAATAATTTCTGATTGATATATATTCTTCTTCTTAAGACCATTGTGTTAGCATTATTTAGTATTAAAACAAAAATAATTATCGACTGAATACACGAGAACATTCAGTTGAATCCACTGAGTTGTTTATTACCATGATGCTTCATTAACAAATACAACAGAAAAATAGTCCCTTACATGTACACAATAAACACAAGGAGCAAAATAATAGAAGTAGCAGACATTACGAATCATAAACAGTCCAGTGGGGTTATGGATGGAGCAAAAACAGAACACGTCCTTCTTTGTGATGTCTTTAGAGATGCCCTTGACTTCGCACAAGTGACCTTGTTTTGGCTTGACAGACTTCCATCCTGGATATTTCAGACACGTGGCTTTTCGAGTTCTTTGTGGATTCCTGAGGGAGGTAGAGCATCTGGAGAAGGTGCTGTTGAACTGTCAATGCATTGCACAGGGTGTCATTTCACCTAGTGGAGGTCCTGTAGGCCAGTTTAGTCAAACAAAAAAGCAATAGGCCAAAAGAGTCGCCAATTGGTCCACTTACCTCTTAACCTACGACTGTTTGCTTTCAACAGTTCCAGTTTCACCCAAACGTCGTTCTTTCACCCTAGTTGCAGCTGTTCCTCCACTTTCTGTCCAGTTTCCAGAGCACACACTTCCCCGTGTTCACACGGAGGTTGTGGGTGCAGCAGTGGTAAAGTCAGTCGATTAGTCATCCCCAGTTAGGCCCAGTACAAACACGTGTACACACTGCACTCAAAACACAAGCTACAATCCTGCACTTTGACTACAATGAGCCAAATCCAGGATGACTGGGAGGTCAAATCCAGGATGACTGAGAGGTCAAATCCAGGTTGACCGAGAGGGTAAAGAACAGTGATGCAGATTGTGAGTGAGGAGATGGGCAGAGTGTAATGTGTGCGGTGCACTAATGCACAATCACAGGCTGATCTGAAGCCAGCAGCCACACACAACCAAACCACATCAAGCAGCTCACTAAACACTAAGCGTGGGGTGACTCACTGCGGGGACACAGATCCATTCAATTAAGAACTAATGACAACGAGAACGTGATTGGCTGTCAGCGAGAAGCTCCACACGAGAAACCGTGTGCGTATCAAACGCAGCACGATATGAAATACCTGTATAGAATAAAAGCGCTCAAACAATAATGCATCGCTTCTTTTGCTCTTCTGTGTCTCATTCCCTAACCTATGACACCTCCTCAGCTATGCCTCCGTCTTTGTTCTTCAGCACACACACACACACACACACACACACACACACACACACACACACAGACACACACACAGACACACACATACACATACAAACTTGATAGGATTAGCTAATTAGCATATATTGAATTTGCCATAACTCTGCCATTTCTTACACAATCAAATCCAGTTGGTGGGATTTTAATCAGTCAAGTCCATAGATCATGTATATCAAAACTAATTGAACATTATTCTATCAAGTGTGTGTGTGTGTGTGTGTGTGTGTGTGTGTGTGTATGTGTGTGTGTGTGAGTGTGTGTGCGTGTGTTTATGTGGGAGTGTGTGTGTGTGTGTGTAAATGTGTTTGTGTGTGTGTGTGTGTGTGTGTGTGTGTGTGTGTGTGATGAACAAAGATGGAGGCATAGCTGAGTCTAGGAGTGATGACGTCACCCGTGATTGGCTTGAGAAGGGCGGAGCTGGGATAGGCGGTGCGTGGGCTGTGAATACCTTGTGGGACTGCTTGCAGTCCTAGTTTTTGTTGTAATTGTTGGTGTGCAGTTGTTGACATGCACTTCAAATGCCTGCCTGGACTGTAATGTTGTTTATGGTGGCTGCTATGGATGATCTGGGCCTGTTGCTTTTGTTTGTCTGATGTGCTTTTGATGCTGATGTGTTTCTGTGTTCTGTGCTGTACCACAACTTGCCTCTTTGGGGACATTAACGTTTTTATAGTTATATAGTTACAGGAACGAAGGGATACTAAAGAATAAAGCTGTTGAGAACTCTTCTATTAAACCTTCATTACCCTTTATAATTAGGCTTATATAGTTATAGGAACCAACGAATAATAAAGAATAAAGCTGTTGAGAACTCTTCTATTAAACCTTCATTACCTTTATAATTAGGCTTATATAGTTATAGGAACCAACGAATAATAAAGAATAAAGCTGTTGAGAACTCTTCTATTAAACCTTCATTACCCTTTATAATTAGGCTTATATAGTTATAGGAAACAACGAATAATAAAGAATAAAGCTGTTGAGAGCTCTTCTATTAAACCTTCATTACCCTTTATAATTAGGCTTATATAGTTATAGGAAGCAACGAATAATAAAGAATAAAGCTGTTGAGAACTCTTCTATTAAACCTTCATTACCCTTTATAATTAGGCTTATATAGTTATAGGAACCAACGAATAATAAAGAATAAAGCTGTTGAGAACTCTAGCCATACTCTTGGTGCATGGCGATGCGTCTCATACACAGAACACTCAGATTATTGTATTTTTATAGGTCTATATTCCTACAGTTTGAGAGACAAATTATCGCTCTGAACCACAACCAGGGTTTTCTTTCTGCATTATGTGATTATTCTAGTAACGTTGACTAAAGAGCATAGGTTACTAAGTTTAAGATCATAAAGACATACTAAGACGGAACAAGATAAGTGTTTATATTGGTGATGATAAGAATTGTAGGTAATATAATTATATAGAATAATGAGCACGCTCAATAACCTCCTATTTATAACAACCTACTTTTATATATAACAAGTATATAGTTAAAGTAATAATAACTCAAGTAGAAGTAAAAGTAGTCATCAGATAATGACTTGAGGAAGAGTAAGAAAGTATCTAGTGAAAAGACTACTCAAGTACTGAGTTACTTCATACTAAATTATTTATTGTTGTAATAAGCAGAGCAAGATGAACGTAAATAGACAAATATTACATTGTATATGCTTGTGTAATATACATTAACAACACATAAAATAGCATGTATCCCTTCAAATAAAACACACAATAACACATTAAATCTTTACAAAATAAGGAAATAAGGAAAATACAGCCACAATAATTCTCTCTCGCCTCCATTTTTAATTCACAAACAGACTTGAGTAAAAGCAAACAGTATGTTACATTAACAAATGTAAAAGATTATTGAAGTAAATGAAAAAGAAAATATAACTTCTTCGTGTAATTATGTGTGTGTACTATGTGTGTGTGTGCTATGTGCGTGTGCTATGTGTGTGTGTGCTATGTGCGTGTGCTATGTGTGTGTGTACTATGTGCGTGTGCTGTGTGTGTGTACTATGTGTGTGTGTGTGTGCTATGTGTGTGTGTGTGCACTATGTGTGTGTGTGTACACTATGTGTGTGTGTACTATGTGTTTGTGTGCTGTGTGTGTGTATACTATGTGTGTGTGTGTACTATGTGTGTGTGTGTGTGTGTGTACTATGTGTTTGTACTATGTGTGTGTATGTGTACTGTGTGTGTGTGTACTATGTGTTTGTACTGTGTGTGTATGTGTACTATGTGTGTGTACTATGTGTTTGTACTATGTGTGTTTATGTGTACTGTGTTTGTGTGTGTGTACTATGTGTGTGTGCGTGTGTACTATGTGTGTGTGTGCGTACTATGTGTGTGTGTGCGTACTATGTGTGTGTGTACTATGTGTGTGTGTACTATGTTTGTTTGTGTACTATGTGTGTGTGTACTATGTGTGTGTACTATGTGTGTCTGTGTCTGTGTGTGAGTGGGTCCGCCTCCCCACCCACCAGCGCGTGCGTGTTTTTCTTTCTACAACCGACACAGAGACACTGAGTCACCATCCCCTAACCCAAACCCAGGGAGGAGGTCCTCCTGGGTGAAGGTGGACTGGAAGGTGTGGATGTGTGTCAGTGTGTCTGAGGACCCTCCTACATCTGGGGACACTCTGTAGAAGGACAGAGTGCCAGCAGGCCGGTCCAGATACACTCCTACTCTGTTAGAGCCAGCGGGGGTGAGGCGTATGTCTGTTGAATTACAGTTGTAATAGGCAGAGTAACCATCATCATAACAACAAAGACTCCAGGACTTGTTGTTCCATCCAAGCCAGCTGTCATAACCATCTCCCAACCTTGTCATTCCTCTGTATGTCAATCCTATCTCAACATTTCCTTCCCACTCTACCTCCCAGTAACAGTGGCCAGTCAGACCCTCTCTACACAACACCTGGTGATGGAAGTCAAATCTCTCTGGGTGATCAGGATACGACTGATCCTCTCTAACCAGCGTCACCTTTCTGTTGTCCTCAGACAGAGAGAGTTGTCTGTGGGCTGTGTTTGGGTCCAGTGTGAGTTCACAGGCATCTGATGGGAGAACAAGACATGATTAGCTGCTGAAATATTCTTCATCATCATCATCATCACTAGGACTGTTCTCTTGTAGACTTCTATTTGCATACTTCTTTTTCTCTTCCCAGCACTTTTTTTGGTCTTCAAACATTAACTTAGAAAGACAAAAAAATTATAATCATATGATAGGTACTATAGTGAAATCATATGCTATCGATGTTCTACGCAATAGTACATGTCGTTTTTAAGATAATTCAAGTTAAAGTTAATTGGAAATCCCATGTGTGTGTGAGTGGCTGTCCCAGTCAAAACATTGAAACCAAGGAAAATGTACAAACTACATTTACTCCCTCAATATTTACACTATATACTCATATTATACATCAATGTTCAGCATGATGAGCTTATTACTCATATGAAATAACTAAGCAATACTTGTAATATCTTTCAAGATATTAAACTGTTAGATTTCCCAATACACATACATTGCACTCAACCTTCAAAGGGACACCTGTGTGAACAACAGACTGAACAAGCTGAGCTCACATACAGGCTGGAAATTAACTGTTGGAGCCATAGAACTGGTTCATACATACTATATATACATAGACATGTACTCATACTAATATACATAGCCATGTACTCATACATACACGTACATACTATACACTATATTGCCAAACGTTTTGGGATGCCTGCCTTTACAGCACATGAAGGTTAATGACATCCCATTCTTAATCCGTAGGGTTTAATATGGAGTCTGCCCACCCTTTGCAGCTTTAACAGCTTGAACTCTTCTGGGAAGGCTTTCCACAAGGTTTAGAAGTGTGTTTATGGGAATTTTAGACCATTCTTCTTGAAGCGCATTTGTGAGGTCAGGCACATATGTTGGAAGAAGGCCTGGCTCACAGTCTCCGCTCTAATTCATCCCAAAGGGGTTCTATCAGGATGAGGTCAGGACTCTGTGCAGGCCAGTCAAGTTCCTCCACACCAAACTCGGTCATCCATGTCTTTATGGACCTTGCTTTGTGCATTGCTGCGCAGTCATGTTGGAACAGGAAGTGTTCATCCCCAAACAGTTCCCACAAAGTTGGGAGCATGAAATTGTCCAAAATGTCTTGGTATGCTGAAGCATTAACAGTTCCTTTCACTGGAACTAAGGGGCAAAGCCCAACCCCTGAAAAACAAAACCACATCATAATCCCCCCTCCACCAAACTTTTACCATGGCACAATGCATTCAAGTACCATTCTCCTGGCAACCGCCAAACCCAGACTCGTCTATCGGATTGCCAGACAGAGAAGCGTTATTCGTCACTCCAGAGATCACATCTCCACTGCTGTTCTTGAGCTAATCTGAAGACCACACGAAGTTTGGAGGTCTGTAGCTATTGACTCTGCAGAAAGTTGGCGACTTCTGCGCACTGTGCGCCTCAGCATGCGTTGACCCCGCTCTGTGATGTTATGTGGCCTACCACCTCGTGGCTGAGTTTCTGTTGTTCCCAATTGCTTCCACTTTGTTATAATACCACTAACAGTTGACCGTGGAATATTTAGTAGTGAGGAAATTTCACGAATAGATTTATTGCATAGGTGGCAACCTATCGTGGTACCATGCTTGAATTCACTGAGCTCCTGAGAGCAACCCATTCTTTCACAAATGTTTGTAGAAGCAGTCTGCATGCCTAGGTGCTTGATTTTATACACCTTTGGCCATGGAAGTGTTTGGAACACCTGAATTCAATGATTCGGAGGGGTGTCCCAATACCTTTGGCAATATAGTGTACATATCTATATATATACACATATACACACACATACGTACACATATATAAGTACACGTACAAAGTATGCATACACATACATACTATACAAACATACTAGACATACAGAAACACACAGAAAAATAGCTACACATACGTATACACAAGTACACATCTGGATGAACGGACGTCACCTCCTGCTGTGTGGATGGACTTTCCATCTCAATAGTTAGTGTGTGTTGTGATGAATCTAACTAAACACTTACACTTCTTTAGAGCTGGTTTCAGCCTCCACACTCCACCGTGCTCCACACTGGGGGGGAAACAAAGTGAGAGCAGCATGTTGAAACATTCACCTTCATCATCTGATGTCTCATCACTTTCTACACAACATGAGTTCCAGCTGTGTTTTCAAACCACTTCATCTAGCAGCTGGCTGAATCCTTGTAGGAGACATTGTCCCTGAGTGGTGAGCTGTCTTCTCCATACCTGAGAGTGTCCAGTCTCCAGCGTGGATCCTCCAGTCCAGCAGAGAGCAGCGTAACTCCTGAGTCTCCTGGGTGATTGTAGCTCAGGTCCAGCTCTCTCAGATGGGAGGGGTTGGAGCTCAGAGCTGAGGCCAGAGAAGCACAGCCTTCCTGTGTGACCAGGCAGCCAGACAACCTGCACACACACACATACACACACACACTATCTGGTTATTACTTTGAGTATTCTATATTTAGGGGTGTGTATTGAACAATATATTTATGAATTAACTTTTCTGGATGTAAATATGTTAAATGTCTTCTGATATTTAACCTTGTGGTGTAACTGTTTGCACATTTAGTCAAACTGACTTGAGAGTTTCCAGTGTACAGTGTGGACTCCCCAGTCCAGCAGAGAGCAGCTTCACTCCTGAATCCTGCACATCATTGGTACTCAGGTCCAGCTCTCTCAGATGGGAGGGGTTGGAGCTCAGAGCTGAGGCCAGAGAAGCACAGCCTTCCTGTGTGACCAGGCAGCCAGACAACCTGCACCGAACAGAGAGAGAGACACACACACACACACACACACACACACACACACACACACACACACACACACACACACACACACACACACACACACACACACACACACACACACACACACACACACACACACACACTTTATTCTTCCTTCACTTGGATGTGAAACAGGACCTTAAACAAAAGATCCTTTCTCAATAGCTACAACTCAAATGAGATATTGTTCGGTTAGTCAGGAGAAGTCCGCTGTGTTTGGTACGCTAAGACCGTTTCTTCCCAAGTTCTAACATTGTGTAGAACCAGGGAGTGTTTGGTCAGCAGGGAAAAGAGCAACAGAAATGCATTGGACATGAGCAGCACTTACACCAAACTAATGGGATGTTAATAAAGGACATCCCTTACATATTAAACAAGCCCAAAGACACAGTTTGAAGAAGAGGCTGATAACTGACCTGAGAGTTTCCAGTGTACAGTGTGGACTCCCCAGTCCAGCAGAGAGCAGCTTCACTCCTGAATCCTGCACATCATTGGTACTCAGGTCCAGCTCTCTCAGACTAGAGGAGTTGGAGCTGAGAACTGAGGCCAGAGCTTCACAGCATCTCTCTGACAGATGACAGCCATTCAGCCTTCACACAAGATAAACACAACATGGTAGGAACTGGGATTAAATGTTATATAGGAAATTTAATTGTTAGACATGTTTCATTAGTTTAACTAATGATCTTCAAAATATGTATTACGGAGAGGTCAGATAGATAACTAAAGATTAAACAAATTCAAAATGTTATTCTTAAAAAGGCAGTTTTAGAAGAGGATGTTTTTATACTTTACTAAACAACTCTAAAATCCACCTTACTGTCTGACAACATGATATTGAGTAAATTAAGAATGTAATACAAAGTACACCTTATACCACCATTAACAAACTGAATATTATGTATACCTTATGTCATGGCAACAAAAAATATATATTTGTTGAGTCATTCAAATGAAAATAATGCATTTATGCCTGTTAACCTTTATGGATGTAAATCTGTTAAACGTCTTCTGATATGAACCTTGTGGTGTAACTGTTTGCACATTGAGTCAAACTGACCTGAGAGTTGCCAGTGTACAGTGTGGACTCCCCAGTCCAGCAGAGAGCAGCTTCACTCCTGAATCCTGCACATCATTGGTACTCAGGTCCAGCTCTCTCAGACTAGAGGAGTTGGAGCTGAGAACTGAGGCCAGAGCTTCACAGCATCTCTCTGACAGATGACAGCCATTCAGCCTTCACACAAGATAAACACAACATGTTAGGAACTGGGTTTAAATGTTATATAGGAAATTTAATTGTTAGACATGTTTTATTAGTTTAACTAATGATCTTCAAAATATGTATTACGGAGAGGTCAGATAGATAACTAAAGATTAACCAAATTCAAAATGTTATTCTTAAAAAGGCAGTTTTAGAAAAGGATGTTTTTATACTTTACTAAACAACTCTAAAATCCACCTTACTGTCTGACAACATGATATTGAGTAAATTAAGAATGTAATACAAAGTACACCTTATACCACCATTAACAAACTGAATATTATGTATACCTTATGTCATGGCAACAAAAAATATATATTTGTTGAGTCATTCAAATGGAAATAATGCATTTATGCCTGTTAACCTTTATGGATGTAAATCTGTTAAACGTCTTCTGATATGAACCTTGTGGTGTAACTGTTTGCACATTGAGTCAAACTGACCTGAGAGTTTCCAGTGTACAGTGTGGACTCCCCAGTCCAGCAGAGAGTAGCTTCACTCCTGAATCCTGCAGATCATTGGTACTCAGGTCCAGCTCTCTCAGACTAGAGGAGTTGGAGCTGAGAACTGAGGCCAGAGCTTCACAGCATCTCTCTGACAGATGACAGCCATTCAGCCTTCACACAAAATAAACACAACATGTTACGAACTGTGATTAAAGGTTTTATGATTATTATAACCAAAGTGTTTTGTACATACATGGAAAAATATAGAACTATTGATAATAAACCGGATCTTTTAATATAAAGAGTTAGTTGT
>JACYXH010000808.1:47500-84192 GCA_026745465.1 Lota lota | reverse complement strand
CTCTGGAGAGAGACCTTCACCTATCTTCTTCTTGATGTAAGACAATGTTTTCTTATTGGTCTGTAAGCTGCTTCCTGTCTGTCGAAGCAGACCTCGTAGGATAATCTGATTGGTCTCCAGAGAGAGGCCCAGGAGGAAGCGGAGGAACAAGTCAAGGTGTCCGTTCTCACTCTGTAAGGCCTTGTCCACAGCACTCTGGTAGAGGAGGAGTTTATATTTCCTGGAGGTTGGTGGTTCTTCTGAGAGCAGATTGATGCCAGTTTTGATGAAGGACAGAAAGACATAAAGGGCAGCCAGAAACTCCTGGATGCTCAGATGGACAAAGCAGAACACCTTGTCCTGGTACAGCCCACACTCCTCTTTAAAGATCTGGGTGAACACTCCTGAGTACACCGAGGCTGCCTTTATATCGATGCCACACTCTTCCAGGTCTGCCGCATAGAAGATCAGGTTGCCTTTCTCCAGCTGGTTAAAAGCCAGTTTTCCCAGAGAAACAATGATCTTCCTGCTCTCTGAACACCAGCGTGGATCTGTTTCAGCTCTCCCATGATACTTCCTGTCCCCCTGTATGGACTGAACCCTCAGGAAGTGGCTGTACATCTGAGTCACAGTCTTGGGCATCTCTTCTTCTCTCTGAGATGTTTTGAAGCAGTCCTCCAGAACTGTAGCAGTGATCCAACAGAAGACTGGGATGTGACACATGATGTGGAGGCTTCGTGATTTCTTGACATGGGAGATGATTGTGCTGGCCAGTGTCTCCTCTCTGAATCTCTTCCTAAAGTACTCCTCCTTCTGTGGGTCGGTGAACCCTCTCACCTCTGTCACCATGTCAACACACTCAGCAGGGATCTGATTGGCTGCCGCAGGGCGTGTGGTTATCCAGATGCGAGCGGAGGGAAGCAGGTTGCCCCTGATGAGGTTTGTCAGCAGCACGTCCACCGAGGTTGGCTCTGTGACATCAGTCCAGATCTGGTTGTTCTGGAAGTCCAGAGGAAGTCGACACTCATCCAGACCATCCAAGATGAAGACAACTTGGAACCGGTCGTATCTGCAGATTCCTGCTTCTTTGGTCTCAATAAAGAAGTGATGAAGAAGTTCAACCAAGCTAAACTCTTTCCCTTTCAGTAAATTCAGCTCTCTGAAAGTGAAGAGAAATGTGAAGTGTATGTCGTGGTTGGCTTTGCCTTCAGCCCAGTCCAGAGTAAACTTGTGTGTTAAGACGGTTTTACCAATGCCGGCCACTCCAGTTGTCATTATTGTTCTGATTGGTTGATCTTGTCCAGGTAAGGGTTTAAAGATGTCTTCACATTTGATTGGTGTTTCCTCCTTGGCTGGTTTCCTGGAAGCTGTTTCAATCAGTCTGACCTCATGTTCCTTGTTGACCTCTCCACTGCCTCTCTCTGTGATGAAGAGCTCTGTGTAGAAGTCATTCAGACCTGTTGGCTGTCCTGCTTTAGCGATTCCCTCAAACACACACCTGAACTTCTTCTTCAAACAAGACTTGATTTGATGTTGGCACTCGACAGCAACAGGTCCTAAATGAGAAAACAACAGAAGACATCAGTTAGTGGATCAGTGGATACATATCAATATTTCATGTTAAATTAGTAACTTCATGCTATTTTGTGGCTTCATTACTTGTGTTCGGAGAAGCTGGTCGTGACAAGGACTGCATGGTACAGATTCAAAATGTTCAGGATTATTTCGTTATTTCCACAGCAATATGATTGGTCTACTTATAGTAATAAAGATAGTGAATCAATGGAAAGTGACTTGCTATGCTGATATAATAAGATAGTGTTGCATCTCTTCCACTGAGTTATTCTGCAATATATTCTTTAACCTGATAGACACACTCACAACAACCCTATATACTATCTGGATCAAACCATTTATCCTCCAAGAGGAAAGATATTTTTTACATGGAAATTACATGGAAAATACAGAAATGTAGAATTCTACCTGATCTAATTTGGTCTGGAGAAAACAAGTAAGAGTTTCTTACTGCTCTTTTTTCAAAATAAGTGTCTCTTACCACCCCACAGTGTGTCAGCACGTTTCTGCTGGTTCATCACAGACAAATGCATCTGTTTCAGCTCTGTTTGATGCTGCTCTACGGACTGAGCAGTGGTAACCTTTGACCTCTCCTGGTGGAGTCTGGAGAGAACACACACACACACAATTATACATTGAAACAATCACCAACCAAGTGCCCTCCTGCCCCCTGAACCCAACCAGCCAGAACTGGATCACCCCAGAGACTATCACCAGGACTTCCCTCAGCCACACCACCCTGGACTTGTCACTCAACATTGATGGCTCCACTGCCACTCCCTCCACCCAGGTCTGAAATCTCAGCATCGTCCTTGATCCCTCCTCTCATTCACACCATGTCAACCACATCACTAAAACAGCCTTATCCCTCCTCTCATTCACACCATGTCAACCACATCACTAAAACAGCCTTATCCCTCCTCTCATTCACACCATGTCAACCACATCACTAAAACAGCCTTATCCCTCCTCTCATTCACACCATGTCAACCACATCACTAAAACAGCCTTATCCCTCCTCTCATTCACACCCTGTCAACCACATCACTAAAACAGCCTTATCCCTCCTCTCATTCACACCATGTCAACCACATCACTAAAACAGCCTTATCCCTCCTCTCATTCACACCATCTCAACCACATCACTAAAACAGCCTTATCCCTCCTCTCATTCACACCATGTCAACCACATCACTAAAACAGCCTTATCCCTCCTCTCATTCACACCATGTCAACCACATCACTAAAACAACCTTATCCCTCCTCTCATTCACACCATGTCAACCACATCACTAAAACAGCCTTATCCCTCCTCTCATTCACACCATGTCAACCACATCACTAAAACAGCCTTATCCCTCCTCTCATTCACACCATGTCAACCACATCACTAAAACAGCCTTATCCCTCCTCTCATTCACACCATGTCAACCACATCACTAAAACAGCCTTATCCCTCCTCTCATTCACACCCTGTCAACCACCTCACTAAAACAGCCTTATCCCTCCTCTCATTCACACCCTGTCAACCACCTCACTAAAACAGCCTTATCCCTCCTCTCATTCACACCATGTCAACCACATCACTAAAACAGCCTTATCCCTCCTCTCATTCACACCATGTCAACCACATCACTAAAACAGCCTTATCCCTCCTCTCATTCACACCATGTCAACCACATCACTAAAACAGCCTTATCCCTCCTCTCATTCACACCATGTCAACCACATCACTAAAACAGCCTTATCCCTCCTCTCATTCACACCATGTCAACCACATCACTAAAACAGCCTTATCCCTCCTCTCATGTCAACCACATCACTAAAACAGCCTTATCCCTCCTCTCATTCACACCATGTCAACCACATCACTGAACATTTATTTGATAAATCCTCACCTTTTATTAGAAGGCTGGTGATTTCCATCTTTAAATTGAGGAGGATGATGCATAGACCAGTCACTCTTCATGGAGACACAGCTGGATCCAGGGGAGTCTGCTCTCTCTTGCCTCTTTCTAGAATAACAAACACCATCTGGAAGTTACGATTTGTGGATGTTGTTAAATTTGAACATTTATTTGATAAATCCTCACCTTTTATTAGAAGGTTGGTGATTTCCATCTTTAAATTGAGGAGGATGATGCATAGACCAGTCACTCTTGATGGAGACACAGCTGGGTCCAGGGGTGTCTGCTCTCTCCTGCTGCTCTGGGCTTCAACACAACACACACACAGCTTTTACTCAGACTAATGATGGAGTCATGATTTATCACTGCTGAGATCTGAGATGGACAACAGTCACAGACAGTGAGAGATCCTCTTCTTACCTCTTAGCTTTGCTCTGGCGGCCATGTTCCCCAGACAGAGTGGTTTTAGAGGTAAGAACCCTGTTACTCTTCCTCCTTTTCATAGTAGACTGGAGACCTGGACACATTGATAACTTAATTTGCCTTTTGAACTTTGGCTGTTTATTAAGAGAGTAGATCATTGTAACTACATCAAACTAAAGCGTTACAGACGTCATAGACCATCAATATTAACCACACAACATAACCACACTGACCTCACTACAGTACTGATGTGTACAGCAGATGTGAAGATTAAACACCTTGGAGACTGTAACTGTGCTTAAACTAATACAATTTACTTGAAACACTCATCGTAGTACAATTAAAAGTAAAGAATGTTTGAATATATTTCCACTGAACAAAGTCTGAATTCTGTCACTTTACTGAACCACAGATTCCATCTAATTAAACTGGTGAAGTTCAATACATCTATATGGTATCCTCTTTGTAAGTGCTGTCACATAGCTGCTGTGTTCATGATGCATGATTAATACATAATTTATAGTTAATTCATGGTTTATTTGATGTAGTAAATAAATAAATAATTTATTGATGTAAATGTGATGTAACGGGTAAAACGGACGTTAGTCCATTGTTTGTGTTTTTTGTGTTGCGTCCCGGAACTAATGTGCTCTGTTGTTGTTTCCACTGCTACGGAATTAGGTAATGGACTGTGTGCAATGTACCGTGAGCAGATCTTACGGAGCTAATGCAGTCTGAGTTATAATTGTTGATGTCAGAGGCCAATAAAGACAGTTTCAAGGGATTCAATAAGCTCTTTTCAGGACAAGCAGCCAACTAGGTATTTTGTTTAACCTGTAGAACTTTGTTTATATTCGCGTCAAGCGCCATTTGTATTTTCATTTGTTTGGTTACTGTATAATTTATCGACGTATTTACTGTGTTCATTAAAATATATAGTTCTCACGGCGTGACGTGGATGCATCTTAGAAAAAGACGTGCAAGGCAATAAACGCCCGTTTCAAAGAACCAACCTGTGTGTGTTGTCGTGAAGAGAGCTACACTCTTATTATCGTGATATAATAGTTTATTTCAGCATTACGAGGAGGCGCAGGCCAACGAGCTCTCTCTCCCCCTCTGGCTCCAGCTGTGGTTTAAACCATAGGAACAGAGTCTATACCCGCAGGAACCCCCCTGTGAAAGTGGTACAGTCCAGCAACACGTCACTAGGAGGATTTATAAACATCCCCAGTCGCTACGCACAAATATTTAACTTGTGGTTTAAATATAAGGACATTCAAAGGATTTCTGTCATGTCCTTCTTTTTATTTTGAATAGCATCAAGACTAATTAATCACTTGAATATTGAACGCAATGTTCAATTTACCACATGGCTCAGAAAAGCACAATATATTAAACATTAAACTAACGTTGTATTTCTCTATAGTAAAATGTAATTGATAAGCGTTACACGGAACCGTTTCCCAAGATTAAATCATTTAATATACCAATAACCTAAAGATAATATAAACTGTAGTAAACTGTAGGCTTACCTTATCTATTCCGTGATTAACATGTGTTCCCATACAGTATAAAGTTATAAAAGTATAAATGCAAGGGAAGAAAATTTGGTTAAAGTGTTCCTAAATCAAGTAAATCAGGTAAAAGATTAAAAGTGGATCTAGATAAAGAGTTAAGGGCTCCTCACTGAGAAAGACAGAAGTTCAAATGAGGAAGCAGACTTGAACAATGAGGAAGATACAGGACTGTGACGCATTGGGAAGTCCAGACAGCCAATCACAGCCTCGGGTAACTCACAGGAATCGCCTCCTCTCAGCCCACTTGCATCACATTCTTTCTGGGAAATCGAAGGTTTCAGACACACCCACACCCACCCACTCACCCACACACACACACACAAACATGCACACTCACAAACACAGACACACACACACACACACTGCGACGACCATATTAAGAAACACATGAAACAGCATAGAAGCCACCCATTTTAGTGGAGGGATTTAGGGAGATGGAGAGAACAGGGATAGTGCAGGAGAGAATGGTACAAGGGCTGATAACACTATTGTGTAAGAAGGGGAGTAAGTTTGATTTAGGGAATTATAGGCCAATCAGTTTATTGAATGTAGATGAAAAGATTCTGACCAAGGTTTTAGCCACTATAACGAAGAGAGTGATAGGAGAGATAGTGATCTAATCTATTTTTGTCTTGTCCCTATTTTTACTGTAGAATAAGTGGGTGGTGTTGAGGTAGTACTGTTGGGGTCTTCAGCACCAAATCTTAATTTTGCCTAGGGCACCAACATGGCTAGACTACGAGAATGGCGCTATGCACACATATTTAACTTGTGATTTAAATATAAGGACATTCAACGGATTTCTGTCACGTCCTTCTTTTCATTTTGAGTAGCATCAAGACAAACTAATCACTTGAATATTGAACGCAATGTTCAATTGACCACATGGCTCAGAAAAGAACAATATATTAAACATTAAACTAACGTTGTATTTCTCTATAGTAAAATGTAATTGATAAGCGTTACACGGAACCGTTTCCCAAGATTAAATCATTTAATATACCAGTAACCTAAAGACAATATAAACTGCAGTAAACTGTAGGCTTACCTTATCTATTCCGTGATTAAAATGTGTTCCCATACAGTATAAAGTTATAAAAGTATAAATGCAAGGGAAGAAAATGAGGTTAAAGTGTTCCTAAAACAAGTACATCGGGGAAAAGGGATTAAAAGAAAATAAAAAAAGCTAAAGAAAGTTTGAGCTTCAGGGATCCTCACTGCAGACGACAGAGGCTTGGGGAAGCACTGGGAAGTCCAGACAGCCAATCACAGCCTCGGCTACCTCACAGGAACCGCCCCCTCTCTGTGATAGCCAATCGTGGGCTGCAGAATGAGGCAGTCGTTAATGGTCACGTGTTTTCAGGGAAAGTGAAGCCTTCAGACATGCGCACAGACAGAGGCTCGCCCAGACGCAGATCCGCGCAGAACCAGCTGCACAGACAGCGCGCACACACAAACACTTACACACACACACACACACACACACACACACACACACACACACACACACACACACACACACACGTACACACACACACACACACACACACACACACACACACACACACACACACACACACAGCTGCTTCCTCTACTTCCTACTCTGACTGAATCCGCTGTCTGCTGATCTCATAGCTCTGCTGCTCGTGTGTGCACTGTGCGCGTGCACGCCGGGGCGCGTTCCTGCAGCGAGCGTAGCGGCAATAAACAGATCTGTTCTCTCTTCTTCTTTTGTTGAATGTTGGATCAGGGCTGGAGCTTCATTCTTTATTATTCGTTGGTTCCTATAACTATATAAGCCTAATTATAAAGGGTAATGAAGGTTTAATAGAAGAGTTCTCAACAGCTTTATTCTTTATTATTCGTTGGTTCCTATAACTATATAAGCCTAATTATAAATGGTAATGAAGGTTTAATAGAAGAGTTCTCAACAGCTTTATTCTTTATTATTCGTTGGTTCCTATAACTATATAAGCCTAATTATAAAGGGTAATGAAGGTTTAATAGAAGAGTTCTCAACAGCTTTATTCTTTATTATTCGTTGGTTCCTATAACTATATAAGCCTAATTATAAAGGGTAATGAATGTTTAATAGAAGAGTTCTCAACAGCTTTATTCTTTATTATTCGTTGGTTCCTATAACTATATAATAAGCCTAATTATAAAGGGTAATGAAGGTTTAATAGAAGAGTTCTCAACAGCTTTCTTCTTTATTATTCTTTGGTTCCTATAACTATATAAGCCTAATTATAAAGGGTAATGAAGGTTTAACAGAAGAGTTCTCAACAGCTTTATTCTTTATTATTCGTTAGTTCCTATAATTATATAAGCCTAATTATTATATACACCTAATTATAAAGGGTAATGAAGGTTTAATAGAAGAGTTCTCAACAGTACAGCTGCATTTAAAAAACAGACATACTCTATGTATTCTGTATTTTTTATATAGTATCAGGGGACTTATTTCAAAATGCTATATTTATTTATTTATTTATTTACTGCCTCATTTATTTATTTCAGGGGAGTTTTATTTCAAAATGCCACATTTATTTATTTAATGCCACATTTATTTCATAATGCCAAATTTATTTATTAAATGCCACATTTATTCATTCAATGCCACATTTATTTATTGAATGCCACATTTATATAATGAATGCCACATTTATTCAGTTCATAATGCCACATTTATTTATTTAATGCCTTAATTATTTATTTAATGCCACGTTTATTTATTTAATGCCACATTTATTTCATAATGCCACATTTATTTATTAAATGCCACGTTTGTTTATTTAATGCCACATTTATGTCATAATGCCACATTTCCATCTGGTATATTAAAATGAGTGGGCGTGGTTATCTCAGACCAAAGCAACCTTCCTGAATCACTGAATATATACAGAGGTTAAAGTGTTCCTAAAACAAGTAAATCAGGTAAAATACATTAAAAGTGGATTTAGAGAAAGATTGAGGTAAGGGCTCCTCACTGAGAAAGACTGAAGTTCAAATGAGGAAGTAGACTTGACCACTGAGCAAGCTGACAGTACTTTCTTGCCTGGGAGACCTCACAGGAACCGCACCCTCTCTGTGATAGCCAGATAGGGGCTGTGGTATGTGGTTGTTGGGTCGGTTCCAGTATGACTCACATCCTAGGAAGGAAGAAATGTTGTCGGAATAGCATGAGTTTTCAGGGCAAGCGAAGGCTCCACACACACACACACACACACACACACACACACACACACACACACACACACACACACACACACACACACACACACACACACACACACACACACACACACACACATAAATATACACAGTGGTGTAGTGGTGCCTGGATTAGTGGGTATACTCTTCATTTTTTAAGCAGCCAGTCCAGCAAAGGAGAAGCACCCTGTGTTATAAACACTGACATGTAAGACTACTCTTGCATATTTAGTTCACCTAAAAATGGGCCTGTAGTATGTTCACATTGTCACTTAACTATTCCCTCACCTTGTAAGTAGTCTATAGGCCAGTAGTTTATTTTGTCAACTGTCTCTTGCAACAGATAGCGTAGGCCAGAGTGTGGCACCATTATAAAATTAACTTTTGTCAAGGGGCAGTTTGCAAATGTTACTGGTCCTACACAGGCCTAATGCACGAATAGAAGATTTATTAAAGATGAGACAAACATGGTGTTTCAGTCAGATTTTTTTCAAATATCATCATCATTCAAAAAATTCAACAACGTATTCAAAACAATATGTTAAAAAATAACAGTATTTAGTTAACAATGAACACAAATATGTAAATTGTACAACATATTCATGAAAAGCACAATGATACACTCTCTGGGTTGATATTACGGACACCATTGGAAAACAGCGGTTTGAGCTGCTTTATGTCAAGCTGCAGCTCTATCAGACTAGAGCACACGAGAAGGCTCTAAAATGATTTAATAGCCAACGTAACTGTACGGTCCAATATGGAAAGATAAACACTACATTCATTCAGTCATTCATACTGAATAGAATAGTCAGTCTGAATCAGGTTTAGTTTTTTATCATGTGACCCCAGAGGGGCTCCGTATATTTCGGTCACTGTTTACGTGAAGATAACCTCTTTATTTTTTATTTATTTTTTGAGAACATTTGCATTTATTCACATGCGTTTGGATTAGCTACTCATGTGCTGGACTACATGGCTATTGCAGGACACTACTGAATGATGCGCATCAGAGGGGATTTTAGTGTTTAGGGTATGACTATCCCTGCACTACACCACTGGTTATAGGAACAAACAAATAATAAAGAATAAAGCTGTTGAGAACTCTTCTATTAAACCTTCATTACCCTTTATAATTAGGCTTATATAGTTATAGGAACCAACGAATAATAAAGAATAAAGCTGTTGAGAACTCTTCTATTAAACCTTCATTACCCTTTATAATAAGGCTTATATAGTTATAGGAACCAACGAATAATAAAGAATAAAGCTGTTGAGAGCTCTTCTATTAAACCTTCATTACCCTTTATAATTAGGCTTATATAGTTATAGGAACCAACGAATAATAAAGAATAAAGCTGTTGAGAATTCTTCTATTAAAACCATCATTACCCTTTATAATGAGGCTTATATAGTTATAGAACCAACGAATAATAAAGAATAAAGCTGTTGAGAACTCTTCTATTAAACCTTCATTACCCTTTATAATTAGGCTTATATAGTTATAGGAACCAACGAATAATAAAGAATAAAGCTGTTGAGAACTCTTCTATTAAACCTTCATTACCCTTTATAATTAGGCTTATATAGTTATAGGAACCAACGAATAATAAAGAATAAAGCTGTTGAGAACTCTTCTATTAAACCTTCATTACCCTTTATAATTAGGCTTATATAGTTATAGGAACCAACGAATAATAAAGAATAAAGCTGTTGAGAACTCTTCTATTAAACCTTCATTACCCTTTATAATTAGGCTTACATAGTTATAGGAACCAACGAATAATAAAGAATCTGCGCGCGTCGGTGTGTGTGTGGCTGTCTGCGCACGTCGGTGTGTGTGGCTGTGTGCGCGCGTCCGTATGAGTGTTTGTGCGCATGTCTGAAGGCTTGGCTTTTCCTGAAAACACGTGACCATTGACGAAAGCCTCAAACGGTGCAGCCCCCGATTGGCTATCACAGAGAGGGGGCGGTTCCTGTGAGGTAGCCGAGGCTGTGATTGGCTGTCTGGACTTCCTGTTCTTCCCCAAACTTCAGTCTTCCGCAGTGAGGATCCCTGAAGCTCAAACTTTCTCTAGATCCACTTTTAATCCCTTTTACCTTATTTACTTGATTTAGGAACACTTTAACCTCCTTTTATTCCCTTGCATTTATACTTTTATAACTTTATACTGTATGGGAACACATTTGAATCACGGAATAGATAAGGTAAGCCTACAGTTTACTAGTTTATATTGTCTTTAGGTTATTGGTATATTAAATGATTTAATCTTGGGAAACGGTTCCGTGTAACGCTTATCAATTACATTTTACTGTAGAGAAATACAACGTTAGTTAAATGTTTAATATATTGTTCTTTTCTGAGCCATGTGGTAATTAAACATTGCGTTCAATATTTAAGTGATTAATTTGTCTTGATGCTACTCAAAATGAAAAGAAGGACGTGACAGAAGTCCTTTAAATGTCCTTATATTAAATATATTCATCCAGCCCGATCCAACATTCAACAACAGAAGAAGAGAGAACGTGTGTGTGTGTGTGTGTGTGTGTGTGTGTGTGTGTGTGTGTGTGTGTGTGTGTGTGTGTGTGTGTGTGTGTGTGTGTGTGTGTGTGTGTGGTGTGTGTGTGTGTGTGTGTGTGTGTGTTACGTGGTAGGGACAAGGAGGGAACTGGGATTGGGCCTAAGTCTCTTGACCTCAGGGTTCAGAGGATAGCCTAGCATCATAGAGCCAGAGTCTAGGGTCATGGGGTCAAGGTCCCTCTGTCATGGGGGAGGTTGTTAGAGTCATCCAACATTAGCTCACATCCAACAGTTCACCTCCCTGCTCAAGCTTTGACACACTCTGTGTTTTAAGATGCCTCGACCAAATGCAAATATATAAATGTATTTACCTCTCTCTCTCTCTCTCTCTCTCTCTCCTCTCTCTCCCCCCCCCCCCCCCTCATTCTGTAGCATGCATGCATCTGGGTGGCGTAGTCCAGAGCGCTGTGGGTTGTCCGTTTGGGAGAACATGTGTTAAGGGCTGCCAAGAGTCAAAATGATGTCATGTCAATCATAATGTCAATCAAAGCATCAAACCTTATCAATGCCAGTCACTCACTGCATCAGAGAGAGCTGTTTGTTATCGTCTCTGGAGCCGTTGGTTCAATTCCTGCAGGAAAGTTTGTATATGGAAATGTTATTTGAGATATGTAATGATGTCATGGTGATGTCAATTAAAACCTCAGGACATGTCTCACCAGACATCCGGGTGGTGCGGTCCATAGAGCTGTTCATTTGGAGTTCAGGGGACATGGGTTCATGTCTCGCCAAACATGCCGTCAATGGAAACAGAATATCATTTTAGAAACAATGTCATGTGAATAGTTATATAAATTATTAAGTGAGAGCAGCTAATAGTCAATGACTCAGTGGTTCAGTTGTGAGAGCAGTTCTTTAGCTTTTCTGGAAAGATGGGTTTAAGTCCCTCCAACCACACACTCATCTGAAACTTAATTACATTTTACAAGTAATGTCAGATATGAACTTCAACCATATCCTAGTAAGTCTCTCAGTGGCGCAGGGGATAGAGCTGTTGTATATCAGTTCTGGAGACCTGGGTTCAAATCCAGCCCATGACAATCTCCTCTGAATGCTTATGGAATTTTGAAACAACGTCATTATAAGTAATGTCAAATGTAAACTTCGACCAAAGCATAGCAAGTGTCTCAGTGGCGCAACGGATAGAGCTGTTGGATATCAGTTCTGGAGACCTGGGTTCAAATCCACCCAATGACAATCTCCTCTGAATGCATTATACATTATATGACATTATATGCAATGTCATATATAAACTTCGACCAGTTCATAGGAAGTGTCTCAGTGGCGCAAGGGATAGAGCTGTTGTATATCAGTTCTGGAGACCTGGGTTCAAATCCACCCAATGTCAATCTCCTCTGAATGCTAAATAAGTTGTAAAATTGTTGAAATATGTTTAAATTTACATAAATTATCGTTAAATCTAAAGTCAAACTTTTACCAAAACCAGGTGCCTCCAGGTGATTTAGCTGTTCTGTATCTGTTCTGGGGACTTGTGCTCAATTCCTGCCATGGGCAGTTCGTGGGAACAACTATCTAGTGAAGGGATCCATTCTCTCACACATTCATTTCGAATGACTGTCTGGGAGAATGAATGGCTGTGAATGAGTGCACTCATTCACAGCCATTCATTCTCCCAGACAGTCATTCCCACTCGCCCATTCATTCCGAATGACTGTCTGGGTGAATGGATTACTGTGAATTAAGTCATTCACCGCAATCCATCCTCACAGACGGCCATTCGCACTCATCCATTCACCATACAGCCATTCTCACAAGCATGCACACAGCAGGAATCGAACCCGTGTCTCCAGAACAGATACTTGACAGCTTTATCACCTGCGCCACAGAGGCACCAACTAGATTTGGTGAGAAGTTATACTTGACTTTACAATTCACATGACATTGTTTGTTTTAAAATGTTTTGATTCAAGGGAGAGTGTCTTTGGTGGGAGTTGAACCCCTGTCTCCAGAACGGATCACTAACCGCTCTATCCACTGCGCCACTGAGACACTGTGTGTGTTCCAGTCAGAGTTTATAATTGACTTTACAATTAACATGACATTGTTAAAAAAAAAAAGACTAACAGGCGAACACTTTTGGGGAAAACATTTGGTGAAATTTGTGCGAGTGGCGATTTGTATTTTTGTATTTAAAGATGAGCACAACAAATGACTTGCGTGCCATATTTTCAGTAGCTCATGGGGTCCATCGATTGGCACAAATTGCTGTGAGGTGCGTGCGTAACATCTGCTTGGCACATCTAAAAGACCATGACCAGGCCAGCCACGGTGAGGTCACGGTCTAACCAGGTGTTCCAGATGCTGTAGCACTCCACCCCCACCTGGAGACATCCCTGGGAGGTCTTCTTAGAGCGCGGCTTCACCTGGAGGAGGGAGGGAGAGAGACAGACAGACAGACAGACAGAGAGAGAGAAAGAGAGACAGACAGACAGACAGACAGACAGAGAGAGACGACAGAGAGACAAAGAGAAAGAGAGACAAAGAGAGAGACAGACAGACAGATGAGAATGTGAAGCATGATCCTGGACCATCAAAGATTATTCCACCCAAGTTTGAATGAAAATATAACATGAACAACTTTTCAGTTGAAACAATGATTCAACCGGCACTATTTAACTTTTCTACTGCAGCCATTTACTCCATCAAATAATATGTGAACTAGAAAGTTGATCAAGAATAAAGTGGATATAAAGGAAATCTTTTTCAGCCATTTCTTTATTGGGCAGTGACAGAAGTTTTAATGGGAACTGTGGCAGAGGACTCTGATGAGCTTTATCTTTCAGTGTACTCCAAAATGAATGCATTGCATCGCATAGTACTTGCACATGGAGGTAAGCAAACATGAAGACCGAGGTCTAGCAGAGTCTTACCGTGGTATGGGGAGACCCCTTTGTTGACAACCTGCAGGAAGTCTTTGGCAGCTTTCTGCACAGCGTCCTTGGAAGTCATGATCAGGGACTAGACAAGGAGGACGGGGAAAAGCACAGGTTGGTATTTTAAAAAGGTCGGCTACTGGCCAGTTACCCTGCAATTAAAAAGCATGAATCCTAAATCCTAACTAAAGAAGCGCCCGTTAGTTCCAGTAGCTAATGCGTTAGCTTATGGAGCTACAATGCACAACAGACGAATCAACCAGATCTCAGTACCAAAGTGACGGCGCTTTGCTGTGCATGAGGAACAAATCCAGACATCAAGGTCCAAAAAACAAGCGTGCTGTTTTATGGCTCTTACCCGCATTAAATGGACTTTGAAAGTAGGGCGAGAAGAGAGCTTCTGTCTCAGCACCAGTGACAGCGTGAGCCAATCAGCTGTCAGAACAGCGTGAGCCAATCAGCTGTCAGGACTCAGAAGAAGAAGTGATGAAATCTGAATCACACTGCCCTCTATCGGGCTGGAAGTGCAACCGATAAGGAACAAGAAATAATATAAATATCAACTAGAAAAAGAATAATTATGACAATAGGTATCCACAGATACACTGAATACCTAATAATAATAATAAAAAATATTAATAACGTTTCTTCCATATTTAGGAGACAAAGACGGCACTATGTGCTTTGATTTGTTTAACACACATCTTGAATTGTCGTCAAGCAAAATAATGTCACTCATACATCTCCTCATTTTTGAACAGTTGAATGCTTTTCTAAAAGAAAGTGTGCTCTATTCATTTCTTTAACTTTGTTTCATCTTACTGGAGGATAGTCAAGGTAACTGGCATTGTTTCTCAATGTCTGCCTGTCGAATAAGGGTTGCTATGAAAACCTGCCACAGCAACTAATTACTAAATGGACCCACTACCATGGTAAAGAAGCCATTAAGTAACTTCATTCATTGTAAAATATGTTTTGCAGAAAACGTCCCCGCTTTATTTAAAAGCTTTAAATAACTTCTAAACGTAAAGCTTTCCCCACGTTGGGTTCTGCGGTAGGAGTCAATAGGTTGTCGTTACCTAGTTCCGCCACCAGAGGGCAGATCTTGTGACGAAGTTGTCTTTAGCTGTTTCCACCACAAGGGAGAAGAAGTGGCGAGGTGCCCCAAAGGATCCTGGGAGGGTTGGGGTTATTGCCGGTTGGACTCATAGCGCCTTCCTGGCTCCGTTTTACCACTGACATTATGTGGAAGATTAATAACCAATGAATGAGAAATGACCTCGGTGAGTTGGGTGGAGTCGTATATCACTCTGGCTGTTTAAATGTTCTATATTTATCCGTTTGGAAGGTGCTACAACCATCCTACATTTGTCAAACCCTGCCCTCATCTGGCCGAAAAGGGTACTACACAAATAGAGGGCGCAACATAAACTTATTAATTATAGCCAGTCATATTAAATACCCCCCTTATTCCAGTCATTCTGGGCTCCTGTTCATGGTGTTTATCTTGTGATGACCTCTGACCTACACATTTTAAATCACTTGGTGTTGGGCTAGAGCCACAAGATTGATATTATTACATGTGGTGGAGGCCTCCTTTCCTGTAAGCACAAATTCACCAACCTGTACCGAAAGCAACACCTGTGTGTTCAGGGTGATGAATACATTACAGATAATGTGTACATAAATCACTTGATGGGATATTTGTTCTTATTAGTTTTAATAACTGTATACATAACAGACTATACTCTCTAAACTAAACAATACAACTACGCTGGTCTCTAAATGAAGCCGTAACACTAAAAACACAACATAGATACTAAAGTCGTGCATTTAAAACAGACTCCAGGTTTCTAGCTTCCTCCTAAAAGACACAATACATTGTTCATATTGCAGACGCCATTTTACGTAGTACATTTTATGTGGTACATTCTATCGACCAGTTAGGGTCAGTATTATTCAAATGCACGATCGTTCTAGAAGCTTCCAAATGGATAAATATTACATTTGAATACCCAGTCATATAACCCCCCCCCCCCCCTTATTCAAAAGTCATTCTATGCTCCTGTTTATTAATTGATCTTGTGATGACCTCTGACCTACCCATTTAACTCACTTGGTGTTGGGCTAGAGCCACAACATTCATAATGTTACGATGACTCTACAACTACACTAAAACACACTGATTATTTATGATGTCCTTGATGTCCTTCGTGGGCGAGGGACTCGTCCTCTTACACGGTGAGCGTGGCGGGGGCCGGAGGTGGTGCATCGAGACGTCGTCCGGCTCCTGGGCCCTGGGGTCCGGACGCTCCGGGTGTCATCGGTAGGTCTGCGTGAGCCGGTCTGTGGAACACAACAATATTGTTAACATCTTGAATGGTATGGGAGAAATGTAGAATTCTTCTCAAATAAGTGTGGAGAAAAAACAAAGTATCATGGTACCACTCTTGATACTAAGAGGTGAATGTGTGTGTCTGCTATGTTGTATGTATACAGCTAGTATATTTCCATACATAGTATCAGACAAGGGCCAAGAGGACAATAAGGGAGCAGTGGATTTCAACATAGGATGAGGTAGTGACGTATGGATGTGCAGAATGGAGCATATAGGCCAAAGTCTGGGGAGAGGCCAGTTAGTTCTTTTACAAACTAACTCAGCTTTTGTTGTTACTCGTTCCAAGTGACAATAAAGTCTTCTGTACCGCTCTTATTTTGTTAAAGTGCTTATCCACCACAATGGCACTAATAAATGACAGTTGAATGGCTGTAATCCATTATTCAATGACATCTTACTCAGCGAGGGGACGTGGGCCACAAACCAAGGAGGGTCCTGGTGGTCCTGCCTCACAGTGGGGGGGCTGGTCTTTGGCAGGCTGGCCTCTTGGCAGAGGAGGAGGAGGCTGCACAGGATGGGGACCTTGAGGCACGGGGAGGGCTGGGAACACACACACACAGCTGTAGTAGAACAATACACACACACAGCTGTAGCAGAACAATACACACACACAGCTGTAGTAGAAGAATACACACACACAGCTGTAGCAGAACAATACACACACACAGCTGTAGTAGAACAATACACACACACAGCTGTAGTAGAACAATACACACACAGCTGTAGCAGAACAATACACACACACAGCTGTAGCAGAACAATACACACACACAGCTGTAGCAGAACAATACACACACACAGCTGTAGTAGAATACACACAGCTGTAGTAGAATACACACCCAGCTGTAGCAGAACAATACACACACACAGCTGTAGCAGAACAATACACACACACAGACACCACACTCATTTGAATTCAGTAATAAATGAATGAACCATAACGAATGATTGACTGACATTAATTACTGATAGACTACGTATTCATTCAGTCACTTTTATTCACGCTAAACTCCACTGACGTCAGAAACATTTACCAAGTGTTATAAAGAGTCACTTATTAATTACAAGATTAAAAGGACATGCAGCAGCTTTAGCAGACTACTAGTCTATCACCTTGTTATTGCATAGCCATCTGAATATTATCATTGGACTTCACTAAGGAATGTATTAATGCACCCGGAACCAATGATTGACTGAATGAATACGTAGTCTATTAATAATTAATATCCGTCAGTTGTATTCACCCTAATCTCCACTGATGTCCCAAACGGTTATCAAGTGTTACAAAGAGTCATTTGGTTTTTATTAGATTTTCAGCTTACAAAACAGCACAATGGGATTTGGTAAATGTGTGGGGGTGAGGGATTTCTACTCTCAGCCCTGTAAGTATCCCTTTATGTATCTTTTGAGCAGAGACCCAATCCCTACCCACTATTAAGACATTTGGCTTAAGACGCTTTTACATTTACAAAAGCCTCATTAGCGACACTAAATCACCAATCAGTGTGGGTTGTACCATGTGACCCCATCCTGCCCTGTACGAGGACCACCAGTACCACATTCAGCTCTCTCTCCTCAGTGGTTTTCCCTTTAGAGTCGGGTGTCACTCGCCCCACAAGGACGTCCTTCACCAGGCAGGTCCTCCAGCACGGCTCTGCCATCAGCTTCCCTCTGCCACGCCTTCCTGGTGGTAACAAACAGTGCTAGTTGGGACTCAATGTCCGCTCACAACCGGGGAGGTAAAGGTGAGGGTAGAGGGGAGTTTAAGATTAAGGTAGAGGAGGTTACGGTTAGGGTAGATGGGAGGGGGGAGGGGAGGTTAAGGTAGAGGGGGGAAGGGGTGAGAGGGGAGGTTAAGGTGAGGGTGGGGGGAGAGGAGAGGTTAGGTTTTTATGTTATATTTCAGTTTTTGTTGGTCAGTCCGACCCTGGGTGCACTGGCACACCATCTCCCCGTCCCTTTCTTTCATCCTTTTCATTTCTGCATGTTTTCAGATTTGTTCATTTTTGTTTCTTTTCTTTGCAGGGATAAAAGGATAAAAAGGAGAAGGAGAAGAGGAGCTGCAGCTGGAGTCTGAGGAAGGAGCAGAACCAAGGTAAGTTTGCATTTGTTATTCTATAACTTTTTGGATTTTTTCCATTTTTCCTTTTCCCAGGAGGAGCCAAGAGAGAGCAGGCCAGCGCCGGTATTAGCGGGGGTCCAGGGGGATATGGGCCCCCCAGCATGGCTGTCGGGTAAGTAAAAACACACTTCTAATAAATGAATATAAAATGGAGTAAGGCACAGGGAGGAGAAAGGATAAAAAGTGAGCAACCCCTATTTATAGTCCCGCTGGGGGGATCTTTGTGAAAAGAGGTCCCTAATTCACCCGCCCACATACACACACACTCACTCACTCATGCATACATGTATATATACATATATACATATATACATACACACCCACACACACACAAACATATACATATATATGTATATATATATATACACATACACACACATATATACACATACATACATACATATGCATACATATATACATATAAACCCACACACACATATCCACACACACACACACATCCATAATAATGATAATAATATTAACAGTAATAAATAATCATAAATTGTAAAGGAGCACACTGCAAATGTAAAGAGCTCATGGATAAAAATGCAGGCGCAACTTTAATAAAACTCTGCACACCTCTATAAATAATACATGCTGATCACACATAAATAGTATATGGAAAAAGGCATAGTTATGAACACACACACACACAAAAAAGGGGAAAGTAAAAAATAAGTGCTTGGTAAAATAATGATGAGAAGCATCAATATTAGAAAACCCATTAAAGATAAATAAGTGCAGGGTGATACAATTGGAATAAGAAAATGGATAAAAAATCATTAAAGAATTTAAGTAATAAATACATAAACCATGAATAATAAATAAATGAATGAATAAACACAAATGTATAAAATAGAGAATGTCTTGAAAACCATGTAACCATTGAGATTCATACAATCATCCCAGAATTAAAAGCTCCAGCGGACTTAAAGAAGATAAATGAATGACAATAAAAGAGGTCGAAAGCCTCAATAAAACCGTGTGCCCATGGAATATGGGTAAGTGCTATAAACATGAGAAATGCATGCAACATCATATATACATATTTGGCCCGACGCCATGCAGGGAACCCCCAAAGGAGGCGACCCAGGACGTCCCAGCGCCCAGGGCCCCGCCCCAGCGTGGCCCCTACTCCCTCATGTTAAGGCCCAAGGGGGTAAGTGTTTTTCATTTTTTGATCCATCTGTGTTCCGCTGCCTTCCTCTGTCTGTCCGACCAGCACGCCTTCATCTCCAGCCCAGTGATGAGTAGTGAGGTGACCGCATGTTGTTGGAAGTGTTGTACGAGGTGAGTGTTGAGTGTGCCTATGTGTATTGTGTAGAAATGTTGTTTGAGTCTAACTAATATGGTGGGTTTGGTTTCTCCAATGTATATATTATGGCAATCTGAGCAGGTGATGGCATATATTATGTTTTTATTGTGTATGGTGATGTTTTGCGGGATAGGGCTGGAGGTGGAGGCGTGCCGGTTCAGGATGACCGCCAGCTGCCTAAAGTGGCCTTGGTGTGGAGAGGGGGCGCTTCTGATTTCCGTGGAGAAGGATATCCTGCAGGATAGGGTTCTTACGGTAGGCCGATATTATTTTGTGGTTTTGGAGTGTGTGATTGTTGTGTTGTGCGCGAGTGAAAGCGTGTTTCAGTTTGGAGTGTATGTGTAAGATGTTTTGTGTGAATGTGCTGATGAGTGGTATGATTTGTGTGTGTGACTGGGGTCCCCGATCAACTCCTCTCCTGATGTCAGGGGTCCCCTCAGGAAACCTGTTGGGGAAGATAACCTGACTCAGGGAACCAGGCCCTCCTAGTGGAAGCCCCGCCTCCACCGGCCCGTGGTGGGGGACGGACGCTGTGTCCGCCCCCCCAGTGTGGGAGGGGGGCCGGTTAAGGTGAGGCGTAGAGGAGGGAAGGTGGTTATGGTTAGGGTTAGGGAGATGGAGGGGGTCCCTAGCAGAGGCCCCAGGTGGGTTAATGGGAGACGCAGTAGGTGACCGAGAGCTGGCTAGAATGTACCGCTGTGGATGAAAGATGGTTATGGTGAGACGTAGTGGGTGGTGAGTGGTTGGGATGAGGCGCACGGGGGGGCGGGGGGTTAGGATTAGGGTGGGGGGAGGCGGCGGGTGATTGGCCCCCACTAGCAGAGTCGTGAGACCCCGGTGGTGTGGGGTCCCCTATGGAGGCGTGAGGCACCAGTTCTGCCAGTGTGCTGGACTTGATGGACCACAGAAAGCGCCTTGTGTACCCCCTGGCCCTCAGGACCCGGAAGAGGGCTCCTGATGGCCCCGTGCATGTCCGTCTCCTCTGTGCAGAGTCTGTGAAACCGTATGATTTGGGATTTAATTATACCCGCCAATGTGTGCTTGGGGTGGAAACTACTTTTGTGTAGGAGTGCGTGTGTGTCCGTGGGTTTGAAATATACTTTTGTGTAAAGGACTGTGTGTGGTGCATTTATGTGTGGGAAGAATACGGTTGTGTCCAGAAAGTCTATGTGTTGTGCGTGTTGTGTGTACTTAACCTTAATTGTGGGATGGTGTGTATTCAGTATGTGTATGAATTGCAGGAAGTGATCTAAACTATGCGGCCAGACCCCTGAAGATGTCGTCCAGGAAGCGACAGTACACCTGTGGCAGCAATGGGCATTTCTTTAGAGCAGTATGCTCAAAGTCCGCCATGTAGATGTTGGCATAGCTGGGTGCTAACTTTTTGCCCATTGCTGTGCCGTGCGTCTGGAGGTAATGCTTGTCATTAAAGACAAAGTCATTCCTGCGCAGGCTGATGGTGAGTAATTCTAACAGGTGACTGTCGGGCCTGTCGGGATCTGGGTGACGCAGGCCAGAATCTATGTCCATGTTGGTGTACAGTGAATCTATATCAATGGTGAATAAAAAGGCATGTGTGGAAACCCGTGTCCTGTTTATTGTCTGGATGAAATGATATGTGTCCTTGATGGAACTGGGGTGTCTGCGGGAGAGGGGACTGAGGTAGTGTTTGATGAACTCAGCTGCTGGGGAGGACTCTACCACAGTGGGAGATGATGGGACGTCCCGGCGGCACCAAGAAAGGGACCGTCCAGGACTCGGGCGCCTTGTGGGTTTTGGGCAGGAGGTAGAACAGGCGTTCACGTGGTGTGTCTGGGCCGTCTAAGTAGATTTTCTGTCTATGTGAAATGTATTTAAGTCTATGTAGATCAGTAAATATGCTGTGAATTTGCTGTTGTGTAGCCAATTGGAGCGATTCCTGTATGGGTCTGTAATGTAATGTGTTGGCTAACTGTGTGTGTGCTTCTAAGAGATATTGTTGTGTATCTAAGATGACTATTTTGGAGCCTTTGTCGGCGGGTTTAATAACTATGTGTTTGTATTTACCCAGGTGTCTCAGTGCTGTATGTTCTTGTTTAGTAATGTTGGGTGTATCTAAGGTGTTGGTTGAGTGGTTATGTAGGGCTATGTGTTTGTATTTACCCAGGTGTCTCAGTGCTGTATGTTCTTGTTTAGTAATGTTGGGTGTATCTAAGGTGTTGGTTGAGTGGTTATGTAGGGCTATGTGTTTGTATTTACCCAGGTGTCTCAGTGCTGTATGTTCTTGTTTAGTAATGTTGGGTGTATCTAAGGTGTTGGTTGAGTGGTTATGTAGGGCTATGTGTTTGTATTTACCCAGGTGTCTCAGTGCTGTATGTTCTTGTTTAGTAATGTTGGGTGTATCTAAGGTGTTGGTTGAGTGGTTATGTAGGGCTATGTGTTTGTATTTACCCAGGTGTCTCAGTGCTGTATGTTCTTGTTTAGTAATGTTGGGTGTATCTAAGGTGTTGGTTGAGTGGTTATGTAGGGCTATGTGTTTGTATTTACCCAGGTGTCTCAGTGCTGTATGTTCTTGTTTAGTAATGTTGGGTGTATCTAAGGTGTTGGTTGAGTGGTTATGTAGGGCTATGTGTTTGTATTTACCCAGGTGTCTCAGTGCTGTATGTTCTTGTTTAGTAATGTTGGGTGTATCTAAGGTGTTGGTTGAGTGGTTATGTAGGGCTATGTGTTTGTATTTACCCAGGTGTCTCAGTGCTGTATGTTCTTGTTTAGTAATGTTGGGTGTATCTAAGGTGTTGGTTGAGTGGTTATGTAGGGCTATGTGTTTGTATTTACCCAGGTGTCTCAGTGCTGTATGTTCTTGTTTAGTAATGTTGGGTGTATCTAAGGTGTTGGTTGAGTGGTTATGTAGGGCTATGTGTTTGTATTTACCCAGGTGTCTCAGTGCTGTATGTTCTTGTTTAGTAATGTTGGGTGTATCTAAGGTGTTGGTTGAGTGGTTATGTATGGCTATGTGTTTATTGTTATGGAGGAGTGTGGTGAGGTTTTCCGACAAGACGCCCGCCGGTGGTTCCCAGCCAGACGGCCCCTGAAAAGGTGGAATGGGTCCACCGGGACAGTGGTGGAAAAATTCAATAAGTTTGAGGGACCGGTTGTATTTGTAAAGACCCCCCAGGTCTCAGAGACCTGGGGGGTGGGGATAAAACTAAGGCCCCTCTCCAGCAGCTGAGCTTCGGTGTGGGTGAGGTGGAACAGGGTGGATAGGTTGAGGATGTTTGAATCTTGGTGAAGGGGGTGTCCCTGCTGGGACTTAGCCCCCTTATCTATTTTAACTGTGCTAACCAGTTGTCTAATGTGTCTGTTGCAGTTTGTGGTGTCCAGTGTATATTGTCTTGCTGTGTGAAATGAGTGGTGGTGAATTTCAAAAAATGTGTTGTATTTTAAAGTGATGTATGCATTAAAGTGTTTGAGTGTATCCTGGTGTGATGTGAATAATTTGTGTGAATAATTGATGATGGGGACATAGATTGTGGCCCGCGGGTATGTTTCTGTGGCTCTACAGTGAAGTGCCTGAAGCTGGCCCACTGCCGTCTCGCGCCCCTGCCCCATGTTGTTGATGCCCAGAGAGAGCACCACAATCTTAGTGTCCAGGTTAATGGGGCTTTTTTGGAGGATCTGTGCAATATGGAAGCAGTTGGCACCGGGATAACTGTCGATTTGGACGTCTATGTGTGTGTGGGGAGGGATCCGACTCAGGTTTGAGTCACCGATGATCACTACGGGTTTGATGGAATCAATAGTCCAATCCCTGACTTTATACCTCGTAGGATCGTGTCTGTTGATGTTGAATGTCGTCTTATTCGGTCGAGGCTTGGGGTCGGTGGTTACACTCGGCCGTCTGCGCTCGGGAGTGAGGGTGCGGGGACTTAAAGTGGCCGAATTAAGAGCGTGGTGGAGTCTCTGCTGTATAATGTGTTGTGAAGGTGTGCTAACGGACTGGCTGGCCAGTGGAGGAGACCTGTTGTTAGAGGTGGCTTCAGATTGGGATTGCTGTGTGGGACATTTCCCTTTGCTTTGACCCATCATCACCTTAGCCACCTGCTTGGGTCTCTCCGCTGTACCTACACCAGTCCGGGTCTGTGGTGGGGCCCGCTGCTTGGATGAGCCTGCAGGACGGGAAACAGAGTGAGTTTGGGGTGGACTGGTGTCTGTGTCTATAGCTTCTATTGAGGAGGAAACTGAAGAGACTATGTGGCTGAGTTGATGTACTTTCAGGTGGGTGTATGTAGGTGCCGGTGGTGCTGTCTCTGGGCTCGTGGTGGGCGAGCGCTGGGACGACAGTGGACTACGGAGTGAGTGGGTGACCGTATTGAGGACCTGGGCCTCTACGTGGACTATTCTGCCAGCCGGGGGCCCAGGCGCCGGGGTGGAGGAGGGTACCTGGGGGGTATTATTACCAGGGGCCTTATTGGGAGTAGTGGGGATGAGGGGTGAAAATCCTCCACAGATAGTATACTATCGGCATCCAGGCCCCCAGTCGGCAAGGCCCTAACCCACGCCTTTGGTTGAGCAGGGGAAGGGGGGGAGGAAAGGGGGGGAGGGGTTGTGACCGGGGTTGGGGGAGGAGGAGATAGAGCTCGTGTCTGTTCCCCCCCGGGAGTTGCCCTCCCGGAGCCATAATTGGCCAGTGGTGTAGGTCTGGCCGTGGGGGGGATCGTCAGTGTGTTAACAAGACGACTCCTCTCCCTGGGTGCTCTGGGGGCCAATCCGGGTGGTGGGCTCCTCATACGGTAGCTGGGGAGTGTGGGACGAGTGTGGGAGATGGTAGGGTGGGGGGGTATAGGGCTGGGGTGGGTAGGGGGAGTGGGCCTGGGGAGTAGGGGGAGGAGGGGAGTGGGGTTGGGTAGGGGGGGCAGGGGGAGGGGGGAGTGGGCAGGGTGGTGGGAGCGTAGGAGAGGGGGAATCTGGCAGGAGGATGGAGGAGGAGGAGGGCGAGTGCGGGGCCTGGGGAGGGGGGGATGGAGGGTGGTGAGAGGGTTAGGGGGTCTAGGAGGTGGTGAGGAGAGATCAGGGACGGCAGTGGTAAGATGTTTGTATGTCTGAGGGAGGGTGGTGGGCCAGAACCGGTGTTTATACCGGGTGCGGGCCCACCTCCTCAAAAGGAAGGCCTGTGGGAAGGAGGGTGGTTAAAACAGTTTGGTAATGTTCATTTAAAATGACCAGCTTCTGCTTCAGCCAGTTGTCCGTGTTCTGCTTGACCCTGTTGGCTGTAGTTGGGTTAGGGCATGCAGGTTTGATGAACTCGGCTAGCTTACCCACCTGTCTGAGCATCCCTGCTGGTGGTGTGTTGGTGGTGATGGCGTGTGAAATGATATTTTGGTGGTGTACTGCTTGTATCCTGCCTGCTTCACCAGGCAGGTCCTCCAGCACGGCTCTGCCATCAGCTTCCCTCTGCCACGCCTTCCTGGTGGTAACAAACAGTGCTAGTTGGGACTCAATGTCCGCTCACAACCGGGGAGGTAAAGGTGAGGGTAGAGGGGAGTTTAAGATTAAGGTAGAGGAGGTTACGGTTAGGGTAGATGGGAGGGGGGAGGGGAGGTTAAGGTGAGGGTAGAGGGGAGTTTAAGATTAAGGTAGAGGAGGTTACGGTTAGGGTAGATGGGAGGGGGGAGGTTAAGGTAGAGGGGGGAAGGGGTGAGAGGGGAGGTTAAGGTGAGGGTGGGGGAGAGGAGAGGAGAGGTTAAGATTAGGGTAGAGGAGGTTACGGTTAGGGTAGATGGGAGGGGGGAGGTTAGGGTTAGAGAATATTGTATAATGCTAATATATACGTGTATTAGTCAACTCATTATGGACATTTAACTTACCTCACAACATGCTGAAAAAGCAACACAACAAGGTAGGAGAAGTTTCTATTAGAAAACTCCATTAGTATACATTTGAACATTTTTGCACACATTGAAACATTTTGGGGAAGCCTTGTCCATTGTCCAGTCCAATTTTGAAACCAATTAGAGCGGTATATTGTGAAAGCAGCCCATGTATTCAACCATCTCACCCTAACTCTTTCCCTAACACTGAACCCTAACTCCTTGAAGGACAAGGAGCCTCCCACTGTGGGAAGGAAACCTTGATGGAACACACTAGGAGGGATCCTAGTGCGCAACATATGGTGACAAAGTCAAGTTCAATTAGTTTAATTCAAGAGCATACCTCTGGTCACATGACATGCAGAACACACTGTTGACCAACAGCTGGCTTTACCTTCCAAAGTCCTCAGCAGTCACATGGCAGTCCTCCACGCTGATCCTGGTGGGTCATCTGGGTCATCATTTGGATTAGAAGGGATGGCTGCAGTGACAGCTTTAGGACTAGTTGAGTAACTGTTGTGGAAATATTAAATCCTAACTATAATATACAATTATATACTAATTATATAAACCTTGTTTGTATAACTACTAGTCAATTGAAAATGAATGTGTATACATTCTCCTTGGACCTAGAGATCCCTCCCTTCCTTTCTCTAATTGAAAGGTGTTAAGCTAGTTTACATTTGCATTGCCACTGTAGCCATGAAGTCTGATACTGAGGCCATGCCAATCTACTTCTTTGTTGTGTAGATTCCTTTAACTGTCCTGCAGCCTTGTGGACATGTCCACTTCACTCATAGTGTCTCTCCCACCATGACTGACTTCAGCCATGGCCAGTCCTAAACTCTCCACCATGGTCACTCCCCCTCACCTTTGTACTTCCTGCCCACCATGTGATATAAGAATCATGTGCACCCATTGTCTCATTGAATGGATGCTTGGTAGCTTTGCTGCCTGCATCTTCCCATGATCATGCTCCAAAATTCAATCAAATATTTTGCTGTCCAGAAGTGTCTATAAAGAAGTTTTTCTTCATCAGTGGCTAGTTTAGTAGTAGCAGTAGTACTCTATTCCATTGAGGTGGAAGTGATAATCACTTTAGAGACGGGTGTCCTTACCCCCACGAGGGAAGTCCTTCACCAGGCAGGTCCTCCAGCCATCAGCTCCCCTCCGCCACCGAGTCCTGGTCTGGCAACAAACAGCAGTGGTTTAGTCTCAACGTCTGGTAACTACAGCATTATCTGGTCTGGTAACCAACAGTGGTAGTTTGTCTGGTAACTACAGCATTATCTGGTCTGGTAACCAACAGTGGTAGTTTGTCTGGTAACTACAGCATTATCTGGTCTGGTAACCAACAGTGGTAGTTTGTCTGGTAACTACAGCATTATCTGGTCTGGTAACCAACAGTGGTAGTTTGTCTGGTAACTACAGCATTATTTAGTCTGGTAACCAACAGTGGTAGTTTGTCTGGTAACTACAGCATTATCTGGTCTGGTAACCAACAGTGGTAGTTTGTCTGGTAACTACAGCATTATTTAGTCTGGTAACCAACAGTGGTAGTTTGTCTGGTAACTACAGCATTATTTAGTCTGGTAACCAACAGTGGTAGTTTGTCTAGTAACTACAGCATTATCTGGTCTGGTAACCAACAGTGGTAGTTTGTCTGGTAACCACAGCATTATTTAGTCTGGTAACAAACAGTGGTAGTTTGTCTGGTAACTACAGCATTATCTGGTCTGGTAACCAACAGTGGTAGTTTGTCTGGTAACTACAGCATTATTTAGTCTGGTAACCAACAGTGGTAGTTTGTCTGGTAACTACAGCATTATTTAGTCTGGTAATGAACAGTGGTAGTTTGTCTGGTAACTACAGCATTATTTAGTCTGGTAACGAACAGTGGTAGTTTGTCTGGTAACAAATAGCAGTAGTTTGTCTGGTAACAAACACAGCAGTAGTTTGCTCTGGTAACACAAGCAGTGGTTTGAATGGTGTGGTAACGTTGGTCGTTTACAGTCATGTCTGAATGGAAGCAATGCAGTTTATGCAAACTTCCCAGTAATACTTCATCCAGATGCACAGCTCCAGCATCAGCTCTCCTCAGCCAAGGATTCCTGGTCCGCTAACAAACACAGTGGTAGTAGTTGAGCCATTTGTTCTTTGGACGCCTCGTTTAACTCATTCTGAACCAAAGTGCTGGCTTGAGTGTAAAAGAGGAATGGAAGATTAAATTGATATTTTATACTTGCACTAAGAAACATGCACACTCTTGTTATTCAGGAAAACAGTAAAACATTGTGTGAATTCAACAGGTTGTCAAATGACGTAGAAAAAAGGTTGACGTTGGTATTAACCTTCCAAAGACTTAAGCAGTCACATCGTAGGCCTCGTGTTGTTCCTGGTCATCAGCTTCATCTATTCACAATACACTTTAAATCAGTATACAAATAAAAACCGTCTCCCACCTCAGCCGACAGACTCACTATCATTTGTTCAAATAAACCATACAACTTGTAGAACTTGTGCAGCAGTAGCACAGACTCTGTAGCCTTCACATTTAGGGGTTAGAGAGTCTAAATAAAACGTATTCACCCAGGGACTGTTTTCTCTAAATCAGCCACCATAAGTGATGGCTGCCGTAACAGATTTAAGAACAAAAACACTTCAGTAGCAGTGAGTGTGATAATCACTTTAGAGCTGGGCTTCATTCGCCCCGACCGGGACGTCCTTCGTCAGGCAGGACCTCCAGCACGGCTCCACCATCAGCTCCCCTCCGCCACGGCGTCCCGGTCTGCTATCAAACAGCGCTAGTTGGGTCTAACATCTGCTAACAAACCTGGGGATGGAAACATTTGCAAAGGGGTAGCGAATATCCAACTTCCTTAAGTTTCCAAGTTGACTTATTGAGAAATGTATAACTGTGAAATTAACTGAGAAATGTGTAACTATGGTAGTAGTAGTAGCAGCAATAGGAGCAGAAATAGCTCACGTGACTTAGATGACCCAAAATATTACCTCAAATCACAGCTTAGGAAGAATTCACAGTGAAAATTCACAAACTAAAAACTAATAAATCTCCCTCTACAATCGTTTACAAAAACTAAAAAGAACCTCCGGGCATTTAGCGTTTCAGAACAGCTTGGTGATGGTTACCCTCTGGTCCTCAGCCTCCGGACCACCCTGGTGCCTCATGTCTGGTCCTCAGCCTCCGGTCCACCCTGGTGCCCCATGCCTGGTCCTCAGCCTCCGGTCCACCCTGGTGCCTCATGCCTGGTCCTCAGCCTCCGGTCCACCCTGGTGCCCCATGCCTGGTCCAGGGGATCTGGTTACCCTCTGGTCCACCCTGGTGCCCCATGCCTGGTCCAGGGGATCTGGTTACCCTCTGGTCCACCCTGGTGCCCCATGCCTGGTCCAGGGGATCTGGTTACCCTCTGGTCCACCCTGGTGCCCCATGCCTGGTCCAGGGGATCTGGTTACCCTCTGGTCCACCCTGGTCCAGGGGATCCTGTAAAGTCAGACAGCATCTTTGTAAACACGTTTACACAGAGGTCTTGTTTTGTACAATATGTACATGTAATTAAATCTCAGAAGACGACGTGCTATAACATATTAGCTGTGCTATAACTTATTAGCTTTATTTATTAACTAGAGACATACAGGTTGGCCGTCTTCAGGAAGGCAAACTTCCACACACCGAGTCAAGGTACTGAACCAATCACAATCAAGCATATTCACATCCAATAGAAATCATTGTAACTCCATAATCATTAACAGTGATGTCAACACACGGTAACAAATATATTCTATGAATATCACAACAGCAAGTTCAATTACACTATGGAATGCCACTAACACTAGTGAGCCTGGTTCAACGCTTCCTCGACCACATCTACCTCCCGACCACTCTGCATAGATCACTTTGAGAAGGTCATATAACGTTACAGAAAAGAATGGGTAAATACGGTAGGTATCAATGTGAAACCGTCCATATCAAACGCTCACCTGCGTGGTTGGATTGACATCTTGTGCGTCATACAGGTTCAGGATAGCAAGGACTGGAGCTGCCCCCACTGTTAACACAAAACAATCATCCATTTAATAACTAGACATCACACGCTGGAATCACATGGGAACAACAATTACCAAACACAGGAAGTGATGCAGCAATTTATAAATCCTTTCCTATAAAAACCTGTCCTGCCTCATTTTCCAAGTCAATGAGTGTACGCAAAAGATGTAGTATGTCTGAATGTGTCACTACTCTTCAATGAGCTTTACATCATGGCCTCACCAAGAATAAACTGAAAACCAATACAATAGTCAGGGTGCTTAAGAGGAACAACTGTTCTTAGTTTGCTTATGTTATGTGGGATTTCATCTACAGCAGCAGTTTTATGGTAGCATTTGCGCAACAATTAAACTTATTTGACTCTTCTGAACAGCTATTCCATTAGTTTTTACACAAATAAGCACGTTTACATTGAACCCTTCCTTTTATTTCTGAAGTCTAGTAGAGACAACACAGAGAAGACAGAATTTATTCAGCCCAAGCACTGAAACTGAAAGTGCATTGACCTCACCGTTATGGAGTCCTTTTTAGCCCAGTGGGGAGACGGCAGCGAGGGATGGAGCTGGGTGTGGAGGCAGACACCTTGTGACACAAACTACAGTTACAATTTCAGCTCTGTAGGGTTAGGGTGAGGGTTTAACTGGGCCAATCACAGCCCAGATATTTAAAACACTAGCAGTATCAATAGTAATATAATAGTAAAATGATACTTAGCCATATTCAGCTGCTGGCTTGTTGTAGATCAAAGGAGCCGCACTATGGAAATGCCAAATTGTAATTAAAATGTTGCAGCCTTAAACGATCTCTGCATCATATACGCGACTCGAAAATGTTTACGCAACAACACAGTGTCAGTTGTAGAGAGCAATTATCAAAGTAGTTTTGCGGGATTTAATAAAAATGTTATGTTTCATTATGAGTGCACTACCTAAAGCACAATAAAGTGATCAAATATTGCAGATGGTTACTGATAGAAATAGGGAACCGCCAGATGACCTAATTAGGTACGCTTGTTAGTGATGAGGTTACGCAAATGTCAATCCTAATCGTACTGCCAGATGCCCTACCAGGTGAATCAACATCCACAACTCATACACAGTACTGCAGCATTAGAGGTTCACAAACTGCATATTTCTAACTACTAACCTTGGCAGAAAGCCCAAAACAGTCATACTGGAATCCTAACGTTCCAGTACAAACCAGCAATACATAACCAGCACCTCACCTTGAGCTGAACGACGATGAAGATCTTGTGGTCCTTTGATCATCTTTGCATTTCAAATCACAGCCAACAGACTTACCTTGAGGCGATCTAGTAGTTTGATGCTGTTGGTATATGTACAAATAATTTTGACTAAACAGTTCCCCCATCTAACTAATTAACTACTACCAATAAACAAGGTTCACCAGCGTACAAAAAAACAAACTGATCTGATGCTTTTTGTCCACTTCCTTGCTACTCTCAAAAACATTGCATTCAAATTGCATGAGTGTTGCCTTATTGATCTGGGTGTGGTCTGAGTGGCCCGAGATGCATGCTAGGACACTGTGCTATCTTAAGTCTACAGTTCTGTACATGTTCCCCCTCAGAAATAACCAAGTGTTCATAAGGCTGTCGTCACATCAGTTACATGAACAGGAACATCCGTCAGGACCGTGACAGGGACTGCCCAAGGAGAAATGCCAAGGGTAGGATGTGAGGGCTCGAACACCTAGCGACTAGAATACAACCTTACTCTTACAGTAGAGAACCATTGAGCACATTTCAATGTTCCTCTTCATAGATCTTGAAGCACCAGTTAGGGTTTCTTTACGTCCACATCTGAAGAACAATACACCTGCAGCTTGAAGAGGACCCTAGTTGGGATGTTTCCAAGATGGTTTCCGATTCAAGGGGACCCATCTCCCAGGTCCAGCTAGCCTCGTCCAATACATTACAATTCAGCCAGCGAAAGACTTGCGTCTCAGCACAGGAGTACAGAAGATCCACAGGTCATGGCAGCCATCGATCATGTCGGGGGTAGGAAGGGCAGCCACGTCGCAGACTGTCAAGCTTGAATAACCATTTACAAAAATGTTCTGGTGCATTTTCATCTTCTCAGTTGGTTTCCTGTCCATTCTGTCCATTCAGAATGCCATTAGTCCATCATCCATTGTTCCTAGTATCCATTGTTCCTTTCCATTGTTTGCATAATTCAGTCACACTGCAATCCAATCTGCATGACACTCAAGTCATCCTATCCAGTGTGTAGGAGGTGGAATAGAAAGCCAGATGCTGGATCGCTCCAGGCTCTTGATGTATACTGGATTGCAAAGGCAAATCGTTGATTTGGGCCACAGACTTAAGTCATCCAGAAACGTCGTCCCAAAAGATACTCAAGGATGTTTTAAATGGAGTAGCGTCGTACTGTAGCTGAAAATTCTAAAGATAAAAATGTAGCGATAAAATACACCACCACATTAAACCAACCTGTTAAAATCTTCAGGGGTCAGCCCACATCCCATGTCAAGATGCTCACACATAGTATGCTATGTCAGGTCGATCCCTGGCCATCCTTACATGTAATACCCCATGCCAGGCACAACACTGGCCATGCTCACACGAAGAACCCTATGCCAGGTTGAAAGCTGGCCACACTCACATGAAGTACCTATGCCAGGTCAAACACTGGCCACGCTCACATGAAGTACCTATGCCAGGTTGAAACCTGGCCACGCTCACATGAAGTACCTATGCCAGGTCAAACACTGGCCACACTCACATGAAGTAACCTATGCCAGGTCAAACGCTGGCCACACTCACATGAAGTACCTATGCCAGGTCAAACGCTGGCCACGCTCACATGAAGTACCTATGCCAGGTTGAAACCTGGCCACGCTCACATGAAGTACCTATGCCAGGTTGAAAGCTGGCCACGCTCACATGAAGTACCCTATGCCAGGTCAAACACTGGCCACACTCACATGAAGTACCCTATGCCAGGTTGAAAGCTGGCCACACTCACACATTAAGTATCCCATGCCAAGTTAAACCATGGCCACGCTCACACCGTTTATTCTATGCTAGGTTGAAGCCCGGCCACACTTTCATGTAGTAAGAACCCCATGCCAGGTCAGCCTCTGGCCCGGCTCACACACGTATGAAAAAATACAAATGAAAGAATTAAACAAACAATTACCATACTTACCAAACCAGGTAACAAAGTAAGATAAGCGGAAGCAGAAGGAGAACCCAGTGGTAGGTTGGTAGGTCTTAAACAGAAGGACAGACCAGTGGTGGGTTGGTAGGTCTTAAACAGAAGGACAGACCAGTGGTGGGTTGGTAGGTCTTGAACAGAAGGAGAACCCAGTGGTGGGTTGGTAGGTCTTGAGCAGAAGGAGAACCCAGTGGTGGGTTGGTAGGTCTTGAGCAGAAGGAGAACCCAGTGGTGGGTTGGTAGGTCTTGAGCAGAAGGAGAACCCAGTGGTGGGGTAGTAGGTCTTGAACAGCAGGATCCTCATCATCCCATCTTGGGACCAGGCCGATGAGCCCCCTACTGGCTCAGACACGAGCCTTTCTCAGGCTGAACTGCAGAGTAATGGGCGAGGCCAGCTGGCCCTGGAAGATGGGTCTCCTCAAATCAGCAACCATCCTGGAAAGATCCCAACAAGATCCCTTTCCGAACTGCAGTTGTGCTCTCCTCCAGCTGGGGAGGTAGAGAAACCGTCACCACGGCTTCAAGATGTATGGAAGAGAACATTGCAATGTGCTCAATGGTTCTCTCCTGTAAGATCTAGGTTGTGTTCTAGTTGCTAAGGGGACGAGCCCTCACACCTTGCCCCTGGCGTTTCTCCTCAGGGGAGACCCTGTCACTATCTTGAAGAACATTCTAATTCACGTAACTGACGTTACAAGGGCCCCTTAAACACTTGGCTTCTCCCGAGGGGGCACATCTACAGAGCTGTAGATGTCAGACAGCACATTACCCTAGCATGCATCTCTGATCACTCAAACCACATACCCCCATCATTAAGACAAAACACATGTAAGAGAGAGGGGGGCATGAGAGAGGGGACAGAGAGAGGGAGCATGAGAGAGAAAGGACTGAGAGAGGGGGGACTGAGAGAGGGGGGACTGAGAGAGGGGGGACTGAGAGAGAGGGACTGAGAGAGGGGGGACTGAGAGAGAGGGGGGACTGAGAGAGAGGGGGGACTGAGAGAGAGGGGGCATGAGAGAGGGGCATTGAGAGAGGGGGGACTGAGAGAGAGGGGGCATGAGAGAGGGGGGACTGAGAGAGGGGGGACTGAGAGAGAGGGGGGGCATGAGAGAGAGGGGAAAGAGAGAGGGAGCATGAGACAGAGGGGACTGAGAGAGAGGGGGACTGAGAGAGAGGGGCATGAGAGAGAGGGGGCATGAGAGAGAGGGGGCATGAGAGAGAGGGGACTGAGAGAGGGGGGACAGAGAGAGAGGGGGGCATGAGAGAGAGAGGGCATGAGAGAGAGGGGCATGAAAGCGGGGGCATGGGGGGGGGGGCGCATGAGGGGGAGGCAGGGCGAGAGAGCCTCAACCAAC
Organism: Lota lota; assembly: GCA_026745465.1. Classification (NCBI taxonomy): domain Eukaryota; kingdom Metazoa; phylum Chordata; class Actinopteri; order Gadiformes; family Lotidae; genus Lota; species Lota lota. The sequence continues at coordinate 49,744 of JACYXH010000808.1, read as the reverse complement.
CAGGAGGCCAAAATGAGGCCTCAGCATAAAAAGGAAAAATCAGGACTTACAGTTTGCAGTTTCTTCTTCATGATTCAGTTGTGATACTCACAGAATCTCCATTTCTTGTTCTTGACCTGTGAAGGAGTGCAACGAGCAGATTAGTTTTAGAGCTCAAATGAACCACTGAACACAGTGGCAAAGTTGCTTCCTGTTCCATTAATTATTCATGCGTTCCTTTCCCCAATCTTGGGCACTTGTCTACTTCCATATTTGTAAAGCGACCAATATATTACAAGTTTTAAAACCCAGTTCTTTATTATTAAGCTTTTGATATTTTTAATAATTTGTAAGATACATTCACTTTTTTACAGTGGAAGTGGGCTTCAATCTAACAACTCAAAGTACTTTCACCTGTAGAAACTTTTTTTACTTTATTGCATAAAGGTGCAGTTGGAACAGACTTAGCAGATATAGATATACCTTTATCTATATCTCTAAGTGTTTTAATTAGTGAATAATACAATTAAAAAAGCAAGTTGCTAAAGAAGAAGCAACTAATAGTGATAGATATTTATCCATCTATCTCTATACTTATATCGAAATATATATACATCTATATCTCTATCGCTATCTATCCATCAAGATATCTATATATCTATAGCTATATATGTATATATATATATATATATATATATATACCTATATATATATATATATATATATATATATATATATATATATATTACCCGTCGCTATTTATCCATCTCTCTATAGCTATATGTATATATAGATATATAGATATATATCGATCTCTATATTTATATCTCTATATATCTATCCTATATCTATATAGATATCTCTATATCTATCACTGTATCTATCTATATCTATACCTCTATCGCCATCTATCCCTCTCTCTATAGCTACATATATAGATATCTATCTATCTATATACCTCTATCACTATCTATCCATTTCTATAGCTATATCTATAGATATCTATCTCTCTATATCTATTGACGTTTGGATCAAGAAACGTCAGCATCATCGTGCCACCACAGAGACAAATCAACCGCTTAGCTTCAGCCACTCAACGGGCTATGGCCCGGTGGAACAAAACCAATGAAGCCATCCCGACACACTGTTTATTAGTCCTTTACTCAGTCAACACAGAAAAGAGGAAACAGCGCCCCCCGGTGTCACACATTACAATGGCTAACAGAACAGGGCCAAACACCGCCATTGTGTGACGTCATTTCCCCGCCTACTACTTGTGATGGCGGCCAATTGAAAGTGAATGAGGTCTGGAGCTTCTAGAAGCGCTAGGCTAACCATGACAGTCACGTTTATTTCAATATAGCAATAGGCCTATGACTTGCAACAATACTCATTTAAAACACTTTACGTCCCGTTACATCCACAACTAACATTATTTAACATATCAAGTAGGCCTAGTAGAAAAACAAATGTTCCTCACAGCAGGTCCAGCTACAGCAGTCGCTTTTACTTCGAAAAGTCTTCGTTTCCTTGCGGTTAACCCGGAAAACAGAGGACCACATTTGTCCTTAGTCACACATAGAAGTTGAACCGGAAACTTCCAACCGTGTTGTGGTTTAATTTGTAAAAATTATTTAGGAAATGACCGTGTATTGGAGACAAAAGACGGCTACTACCAAACTAGCTGCTTTACTGAACGGAAGTAAACAGCGCCACCTGCAACAAGCCCCGCGAACTCATTACCATGGCAACCTAATTAGTACACCTACATGCAGGTGTGCATGGAAGCAAATCATAACGTTTTGACATTTTTAAAAGCCATTTAATTTAGTATATATAAATGTAAAACACCATTGACTTCATAACATTGACATATTATACTTTGAAGCCAAAATCATGTGAATTCATTCGTTTTGAATTCACCTCGGCAATCGAGACTGAACGTGATGGAACAGACTGCTGTCATGGTGGTTATGTTGTGTTACGAGCTTTTTTGAAGCCCTGAAACCTACTGTGCTTATTGAGGCCCGACTTTGATTATACATAACTGACATAAACCGTACAATTTACCTGAGCCCCGTCCTTCTCCCTGTTGGCCATCTTTGGGTTTAATTCTCCAGCAGTTTCAATCACATGACTGACGGATGGCGCTCTGATAGGCCGGCAGTAGATTCGATTGCATTCTCTCTCTATTGCTTTGGCCTTGGAAGGACCTGCTGCTGCAGTTTTGATTTTTATGGCTTTAATTTTCTGGTCCATATTTTG
>JACYXH010000808.1:0-42500 GCA_026745465.1 Lota lota | reverse complement strand
CCGTAACACTCCCACCCTTAAAAGAGCAAACCACAATGGTTTGCGACACACGTACCATCATAACACCCAATATTCAAAAATCATCCAACCGGGATAACCAAAAAAAAAAAAACTAGATCATTAAACACGAGACAAGGCATCTGCCAACACATTATCCAACCCCTTTTTGTGGCAGATCTCCAAATTGTAGAGGAAGAGTGGTTTGTAGAGGCAAACCACATTCACTATGAGGCCTCTGTCTTGATTCTGGCCTTACAACCGTACGAATCAGCCCAACACCCGTTGGCGGCCTGGCGTGCTGAGGCATCCCCTGTTTGCGTTTTAGCAGAAAGCAATCATTAATCATATGTCCCACCTTATGACAATAGAAAGTGACGCACATCTTTTGGGCGTGCTGGATGTACTGCTGGTCGACTAGGACTAAAAGTTAGCAACTCTGCAGACCTGCTCTCCGTACGAGCCGAAAACACGCTCTTATGCGTCAACACAAACTCGTCTGCCAATACAGACGCTTCCGACAGTGAGGATACTTTCTGTTCGTTCAGATAAACCACAATGCGTTCGGGTAAGCAATTTTTAAACTCTTCTAACAAGATTAACTCCCGTAGAGAGTTAAAATCAGTTACCTTACAAGCACTGTGACATTTGTCAAACAGATTTCCTTTGTCTCTAGCAAACTCCACATAAGTCTGAGTAGAAGCCTTTTTATGAGACCTAAATCTCTGTCGATATGCCTCAGGAACAAGCTCATAGGCACGAAGAACAGTAGCTTTGACCACGTCATAATTTAAGCTGTCTTCAAGAGGTAGTGCTGACAGAACCTCTTGGGCTTTACCGGTTAATTTACACTGAAGTAATAGGCACCATACCTCTTCGGGCCATTTCAATGCTACCGCTATACGTTCAAACACACCGAAATAGGAATCAACCTCTGACTCCCTAAACACAGGTACCAAGGTGATCTGTCTGCTAATATCAAAAGTAGCAGACGACACAGCTGGTGAGGACGGCTCACTAGAAGACATAGTATGCGCAGAGACTAACCTCGCTGTTTCTGCCTCCAGTTCCAGTTTACGCATCTCCAGTTCTTGATCAAGCCTACGCCTTTCCAGTTCTAGATCAAGCCTACGCGTTTCCAGTTCTTGATCAAGCCTACGCGTCTCCAGTTCCATCTTACGCGTCTCCAGCTTGTCTTGCCTGATCTGTGCTCGCTCTTCCGCCTCCATTTGGAGCCGTGTCGAGTGGACATCCATCCTGACATCACTGTCAGTCAGTGGGGAGAGTGGGTCATAACGGGGCAATTTTTCTGGAGCCTTAGCCTCGTCCTCAGACACCGATGGGCTTACAGGATCAGCAACCACATCCCCTACAGGAGCAGCAGACTCAGGCGGCGGTAACTCAAGCACTCGCTCGTTCAACAATATTTGTAACACTGCTTTCCTCACTTCGGCTTTCACTAAAACCTTTGATATGGGTACAGAAAAGTGGTCAGCCAAAGCCTGTAGATCCACTCTACGGCAACTCTCAAAAACCTCCCACGTAGGGTTTTCCAAAAATGCATCCAACTCAAAAGTAGCCATGCTAAACTAGCAACACGAGCCGTTGAATACTGAACACAAAGAAAAAACTGGTAGTTACAGCTGCCAAGCTCAACACTGAACCAGACACTAACCAATTTGCATGAGTATCAATGATATAGATCCCGGACGAGCCCCCACATTATGTTACGAACCCCGTGGCTTTAAACGTCTAGGGGGATGGACATGAGACCCGTAACACAATTCATGCAAATTAGGATGATGACATGGAACAGTGAGAACGAAAAACTACACGACAACCATAAACTACCGTCAAACATAAAATGTTTATTTGTGAACACACGGTAAAGGTTTGGGAAAAAGGGCTGAGCAGGACCCAAGAAATGAAACAATAGTATACAAAACCCCTAAACTGATCTTGTGTGAAGATACGAGACTAGGACCCAAACGCAAGACACAGAAAACCAAAAGGGTGCGGGTACAAAAATTATTTATTGTCCAAGAGGTACAGGCAAGGGCAAGGCAGGCGGGTAGTCCAGCAGGCAGTAGGCAGGCGGGGAGTCAGGCAGGCAGAAGGACGTAGACAGGCGGGTGGTCGGGCAGGCGAGGTTTGGCAACGAGGAAGACAGGAACTAGGAACAGGAACGGGGAGCGGGAGCAGGAACCGAGACAGGAACTGGAACGGGAGCGGAACCCGTAATAGGGACAGGAACGGGAGCGGAACCCGTAACCGGAACGAACGAACGAACGAACGAAGATGGCGAGGACGAAGTTACCATGGGAGGTAAAACAACACAACGAACTAGCACTGGCTCTGTGGGGAGCCAGTGCTTAAATACTGTGGTGGGTGATTGGCTGATTAATGACAGGAGTGGGGAGCGGAGTGCACGTGGTCAATTGGATGACGGGGGATAAACAAAAGCACATGGTGTAGTGAGGCTGGGTGCCACTAGATGGCAGAAATGGACAGAAAGGGAGACGGTCACGTAACAGTACCCCCCCCTCAACGGACGCCTCCAGGCGTACGCACGACGGGGAAGGGTGCTGGCGGTGGGAATCCCGAGTTAGGGAGGGGTCCAGGATACGCCGGAATGCTGTCAACCAGGGAGAGGGCGGTGCCGGGAACGGAGGAGACAGCGGACCGGGAAATTTTCCCGGCGGAAAGTTGCGGGTCCGGTGGCCGGCGCTTGTATCTCCGGTATTGGGAGCGGGCGGGCGCGCGTCGCCGACCGCGACGACGCAAATCAGGTAAGCGTCTTCCAGGGTACGCCGGGATGCTGTCAATCACCCAGGGAAGTGACGGAGCCGGGGACGGAAGAGACAGCGGACTAGGGGACTGGGGCTTTTTCCCGGCGGATAACCGTGGGACCGGTAACCGGCGCTTGCGACCAGGAGGCCGTTGGGGCTTGGAACTAGGAGGCAGCTGCTGGGGCTCAGGGTCAGGAGGACACTGGGGCTCAGGGCCAGGAGGCAACTGGTGCTGAGGCTCAGGATCAGGACGACACTGGGGCTGGAACCCGGAACCTGGAAATAACTGGGACTTGGGACCAGGAGGCAACTGCTGCTGGCGCTGGGGCGCAGGGCCAGAAGGGAACTGCTGCTGGGGCTCAGGAGGACACTGGGGCTGGAACTCGGGACCTGGAGACAACTGGGGCTTGGACTCGGGACCAGGAGACAACTGGGGCTTGGACTCGGGACCAGGAGACAACTGGGGCTTGGACTCGGGACCAGGAGACAACTGGGGCTTGGACTCGGGACCAGGAGACAACTGGGGCTTGGACTCGGGACCAGGAGACGACTGGGGCTTGGACTCGGGACCAGGAGACGACTGGGGCTTGGACTCGGGACCAGGAGACGACTGGGGCTTAGACTCGGGACCAGGAGACGACTGGGGCTTGGACTCGGGACCAGGAGACAACTGGGGCTTGGACTCGGGACCAGGAGACGACTGGGGCTTGGACTCGGGACCAGGAGACGACTGGGGCTTGGACTCGGGACCAGGAGACGACTGGGGCTTGGACTCGGGACCAGGAGACGACTGGGGCTTGGACTCGGGACCAGGAGACGACTGGGGCTTGGACTCGGGACCAGGAGACAACTGGAGCCTGGACCAGGAGACAACTGGGGCTTGGACTCGGGACCAGGAGACAACTGGGGCTTGGACTCGGGACCAGGAGACAACTGGGGCTTGGACTCGGGACCAGAGGACCGCTGGGGCTTGGGACCAGGAGGCAACTGGGGCTGGCGCTGGGGCTCAGGGCCAGGAGGAAACTGTTGCTGGGGCTTGAGACTAGGAGGCAACTGGGGCTGGTGCTGGGGCTCAGGGCCAGGAGGAAGCTGCTGCTGGCGCTGGGGCTCAGGGCCAGGATACAGCTGGGGCTTGGGACTAGGAGACAACTGGCGCTGGAGCTCAGGGCCAGGAGGAAACTGTTGCTGGGGCTTGAGACTAGGAGGCAACTGGGGCTGGCGCTGGGGCTCAGGGCCAGGAGGAAGCTGCTGGCGCTGGGGCTCAGGGCCAGGAGGCAGCTGGGACTTGGGCCTTTTCCCGGGGGAGTTCAACTGAACCGGTAGCCGGCGCTTGCGGCCAGTAGATCGCTGGGGCTTGGAGTCCGGAGTCCACAGCTGTGGGGGTTGAGGCTTGGAGACAAGAGACAACGGCTGCGGGGACTTGGAGCCAGGAGACCACGGTTGCAGCGGAGCTGGTGGCCACGAGACTGCGGCTGCAGCGGGTGTTGGTGGCCACGAGGCTGCAGTTGCAGCGGGGGTTGGCGCCGGGAGGGAAAAAGACCGAGGTGATGAAGGCGGCGGAGAAGCGGGGATGAGAGAGAGGGAAGCCAAGGGCGAGCGGCGGTCGCGCTCGATGTTAGCCGCCAAAAACCCCTGGATGTACTTCACATTCTCTTGAAAAGAAGTAAATGGTGCTGCGGTTGCAGCCGGGGCAGGCGCCGAGAGGGAAGCCGAGGACGAGCGGAGGTTGCGCTCAATATCCTCGAGGATAGCCGATATTCCCCGCATCCATGTCGAGGGATTCCTGTCTGCTGGGTCCATCTTGGCTAGTTCGTACTGTGAAGATACGAGACTAGGACCCAAACGCAAGACAAAGAAAACCAAAAGGGTGCGGGTACAAAAAGGATTTATTGTCCAAGAGGTACAGGCAAGGGCAAGGCAGGCGGGTAGTCCAGCAGGCAGTAGGCAGGCGGGTAGTCAGGCAGGCAGAAGGACGTAGGCAGGCGGGTGGTCGGGCAGGCGAGGTTTGGCAACGAGGAAGACAGGAACTAGGAACAGGAACGGGGAGCGGGAGCAGGAACCGAGACAGGAACTGGATCGGGACGGAACCCGTAATAGGGACAGGAACGGGAGCGGAACCCGTAACCGGAGCGAACGAACGAACGAACGAAGATGGCGAGGACGAAGTTACCATGGGAGGTAAAACAACACAACGAACTAGCACTGGCTCTGTGGGGAGCCAGTGCTTAAATACTGTGGTGGGTGATTGGCTGATTAATGACAGGAGTGGGGAGCGGAGTGCACGTGGTCAATTGGATGACGGGGGATAAACAAAAGCACATGGTGTAGTGAGGCTGGGTGCCACTAGATGGCGGAAATGGACAGAAAGGGAGACGGTCACGTAACATCTTGCCTGCCTCAAGAACCACTAAACTACTGCTAACTATACAAAAATACAGTGGGTGGTCCGCTCAGGTCTAAGTAGTGTTTATAGACAGTTTTCTTTCTACGGGTAATGTAGCTTGCTTAACTTGCTTAACTTCCCCTTTTCCCAGAAACACACAAAGTTACCAAACAGAGTAAATTAGCAACTTAGTGAGTAAACAAAACACAGGACATCACAGTATCCATACTCACATACAGAAATTAGTCTCTCTCTCTAACAAACACAACTGATCGGCTTTTATACATTGGGATATGTGATGAAAAAACCAGCAACAGGTGGTGCAATGCAGAGGAATGTTCACTGATTGGTCCACCTTAGCAATCAGCAGACACCTCAACGACCACCAATCAGGAACATACAGGGACACCTGTTATTAGGGCAGAAGGAGAGGAAACACAAAAAGACACAGGATACCTGTATCCGTAACAGTGTGTGTACATTGCCTTGGCACTGTTCTGAATACCTGCCTGTAAAGGGTGTAACAAGATGAACCCAACCCAATCCAACCCAACAAGACGACTCATTGAAGAGAAATGAAGGAAGAAAATAACCCGGCCTATTATAGAATCACACGCCAGTACAAATATGCTTACCCTTACTCTGAGTATGTTTCTATTCATTATGTTTATTAGACTCTTTATTATAATATCTATGTTAATGTTGGTTCTACTGTAAAGAAGGAGCTGCATCAGTGACGTGTCTCTACATGCTGTTTGAACTATCAAGTGTCTTTTTGTTTTTCTCTGTCTGATCAGCAGCCTATAAGAGGTTAGTCTGGGAGGAGTATAAACTGGGAGGGGAACTGGACCAACTGGTTGGTTCACAACATCATTTCCTTGTTACTGAGTCTGACGGTTTGGTGTGGCTCACTTCATTAGAGCAGGAAGAAGACTAAGGTACTGTACTCAACTCTGATCCGTGATATATCATAAATATGCATAACTTTGAATCTTACGAATAGGTTGATGGTTAGTTTTCTAGAAATTAGAAATTACTATTGAATAATTTTGAAGATTATTGCTCTTTAGGATGCTACAGGTTAGACTGTGGACATTGGGGATCGAACCCAGAACCTTTCAGCTTGGAGTCAAGTGTCCAGTTAACGTTAAAATACTTTATACATTTTCTTCTGATTTAGTATTTGTCCTAAATCACAAGTGTCCTTGGGTGACTTTAAAGGTACTTAGGATGTACTGTACAGTTGTTATATTTGTATTGTTATGATTTATATTATTATTATCAGGAAGACGGCCATCTTGGTTAGTGAAGGTGTTTAAACGTCATCTTGTACTGGGTCTTGTTCTCTGTGAGCCTGCATTACAGATCTGGTTTTGATGTCATACGACATGAGGAAGTCCATATATGGTCATGGCTTAAGAGCGGTTTAACCAGCACAGGGAACTGTAGGTTTGATATCTGCATGGTGAACTTGATCTTGATCAGACACATGTGAATCCCTTAGAGACCTTCTGTGTGGAATGATAAATAGTTATTAAATAGTTATTAGAAACGTCTGGGCAGCATCTCCACATCTTCCCCCTCCTTGAGAATGAGAGGGTCTATGAGTCTGCATCTAGGAAAGACCAGCCTGCCTCTCGTCCAAAGTAAACAGAGACAAAAGCCCCCTGTGACCGGCAATAAGCAGCTTATATAAAAGCAGAGAATAAACAAACATGGCCGTAGAAACAATATGTAGTTGTGTTTGTGTCCAGGTCTCCAGTCTACTATGAATGAGGAGAGAGAGGAGGGGGGTCCTACCTCTAAAACCACTCTGTCTGGGGAACATGGCCGCCAGAGCAAAGCTAAGAGGTAAGAAGAGGATCTCTCACTGTCTGTGACTGTTGTCCATCTCAGAGCTCAGCAGTGATATATCATGACTCCATCATTAGTCTGAGTAAAAGCTGTGTGTGTGTTGTGTTGAAGCCCAGAGCAGCAGGAGAGAGCAGACTCCCCTGGACCCAGCTGTGTCTCCATGAAGAGTGACTGGTCTATGGGTCATCCTCCTCAATTTAAAGATGAAAATCACCAACCTTCTAAGAAAAGGTGGGGATTTATCAAATAAATGTTCACATTAAACAACAAATCCTAACTTCCAGATGGTGTTTGTTATTCTAGAAGGAGGCAGGAGAGAGCAGACTCCCCTGGACCCAGCTGTGTCTCCATGAAGAGTGACTGGTCTATGGAACAACCTGTTAACTTTAAAGATGGAAATCAGTCTATTGAGAAAAGGTAAGGATTTATCAGAGAGAATAAATATACAGAATATATAAAATGTCCATAAATCTTATGAGGATAAGTTTGAATGAGAGGAGGAATAAGGCTGTTTTAGTGATGTGGTTGACATGGTGTGAATGAGAGGAGGGATAAGGCTGTTTTAGTGATGTGGTTGACATGGTGTGAATGAGAGGAGGGATAAGGCTGTTTTAGTGATGTGGTTGACATGGTGTGAATGAGAGGAGGGATAAGGCTGTTTTAGTGATGTGGTTGACATGGTGTGAATGAGAGGAGGGATAAGGCTGTTTTAGTGATGTGGTTGACATGGTGTGAATGAGAGGAGGGATAAGGCTGTTTTAGTGATGTGGTTGACATGGTGTGAATGAGAGGAGGGATAAGGCTGATGCTGAGATTTCAGACCTGGGTGGAGCCAGTGACAAATGAGCCATCGATGTTGAGTGACAAGTCCAGGGTGGTGCAGGTGAAGGAGTAAAAGCTGTGTGTGGGTTGTGTTGAAGCCCAAAGCAGCAGGAGAGTTTGAAACAGATGATGAAAACAGACCAGTTCGTTGTGATTAGACTCTACTGGTAGTTATGTTTACAAGTCAAAAAAATACAATATATCCAAAGAGTGTTTGTGCGTGTGTGTGTTCTCCACAGACAACACCAGGAGAGGTCAAAGGTTACCAGTGCTCAGTCTGTACAGCAGCATCAAACAGAGCTGATCAAGGTGTGTAAATGTCCAACAAGACATTTGATTTTAGCTCTACAGGAACATTAAAAAGCATCTCTTGTGGTGCTAATAGTCTCCAGGCTTCCCTCTTTAGACCAGCGGGACGTGAATCTAGGACAGATGCTTCTGATGTCCTCAGTTAGTTCAGAGTAAAGTTCTCCTTGATGTTTGTTCTGTTCCAGAGGGCTGAGGAGAACGCACACGCTTTTCTAGACAAGGAGCTGAAGAAGATCTGGAGGGTTCTCTTCCCAGATTACCCACAATGCTTAGAGAGTCAGAGGGAGGAGGAGGAGATGGATGGTAAGAAAGAGGAGCAGAGGAGGCGCGCCATAGAGGGAGTGGTAGACATCACAAAGCTCTGCCTGATGGAGATGAACCAGGAGGAACTGGCCGACACACTGTGGGGCGGTAAGAGACTCTTATTTTGAAGACAGAGAAGACAATTATTTTGAAGGGCAGATTTGTTTTGTTGATATCTTTCCTCTTGGGGGTTAAATGCTTTGATCCATATATGTAGGTATAGCAAGGTCCATGCTACACTCCACCTATGTGACTTTTATTGGTCTCCTCCAGACAAGGGCACAGGGGGGTGATGTTGAAGCCGGTTTATTGCAGGGGTGCAAACTTGTCACCTTTCGGCGAAATTCGTGTTTTTTCCCCTCAAATAAACATCAACATCAATAAGCATCAACGTGAATTGTGTAGCTCTGCCAAAACATTGGGGGGGGGGGGGGGGGGGGGGGGGGGGGGGCTCTATGTCTCATCCAAGTTATGAACGAGTACTAGCCAATGAGAGGCAGAGTAGGGCGGGTCATGACTTCACCTCTGTCTGCTCTGTCGGCTGAACTCCGCTACTGCTGATAGACCGTCTCGTGCCGCTCGTTGGCTAGCGCAAACTGCTAGCTAAGCTTCCAGGCAGCGTGGAGAACACACTTACTGTAAGGAGCAAGGGAGCAAGCTGTTGTTTAGAAGTAATTATGCGGGTGATACGGTTAGCTTGTCAACTTAAAGAGCCAGTGAACTTAGCTAACTGTGTCTTAGCTGGAATTCAAACACTGACATTTAAAAATATTTGTTTTTCTGATAGGAGTTTTAGGAAAGAGGGGGGCGTGTTATCGTGGTTACGACTCACAAAAACGTTGTGATACTTTTTTTACTACCGTCGTTGTGAGCATTAAAATGAGCAAAGTTGTATATGAAATGTGCCACACACCATAGCGTTTTACTACAAGTGTCTGAAAAGCTCAACTTTCTCTCGGACGCCGCAGTCAACCGCTGCCCAGACAGAGCTAACACGTCCACACGCAGCGCGCCGCCGCGACCCCTCGCTCACTGAAGAACGCCGCGGCCTCTCGCTCACTAAAGAACGCCGCGGCCCCTCGCTCACTAAAGAACGCCGCGGCCCCTCGCTCACTAAAGAACGCCGCGGCCCCTCGCTCACTAAAGAACACCGTGGCCCCTCGCTCACTAAAGAACGCCGCGGCCCCTCGCTCACTAAAGAACGCCGCGGCCCCTCGCTCACTAAAGAACGCCGCGGCCCCTCGCTCACTAAAGAACGCCGCGGCCCCTCGCTCACTAAAGAACGCCGTGGCCCCTCGCTCACTAAAGAACGCCGCGGCCCCTCGCTCACTAAAGAACGCCGCGGCCCCTCGCTCACTAAAGAACGCCGTGGCCCCTCGCTCACTAAAGAACGCCGCGGCCCCTCGCTCACTAAAGAACGCCGCGGCCCCTCGCTCACTAAAGAACGCCGTGGCCCCTCGCTCACTAAAGAACGCCGCGGCCCCTCGCTCACTAAAGAACGCCGCGGCCCCTCGCTCACTAAAGAACGCCGCGGCCCCTCGCTCACTAAAGAACGCCGCGGCCCCTCGCTCACTAAAGAACGCCGTGGCCCCTCGCTCACTAAAGAACGCCCCGTTCAGCAGAGCGTTCACCTAGTGTTTTGGGAAGAATGGCAAACACATAGGATTTGACCCCTTTTCTCTGTACATTGGGGACTTGTTTCAGTAACTGATCAAACGGCATAGATTACTATGATGTTGATCATATAAGACAAATTATTAAAAAAAAACGTTTAAAAAACAAATAAAACGGTTTTAGTTGGCTATTGCGCTTCTCCATTGACCTGGAGGGCAGATAAATAGTTAGTATCTGACCCGTGTCGCCTGTAGGGCTGGTTAGTGGAACCGCTGATTGTTATGATCAAGGTAAAACAAGTCTGTGTTCTTCTTTCTAAACTTCACTCAGTATTTTGATATCAGAAGTATTAATTGTTATATTGAATTTCTTGTTGTTAGTGAGATATTATGGCATTGATATTGTTTACTTAATTTGCTGTTGTAAACATTGCTCTTCCTGCTGTAGAAACAATATTTAGTTATATTTCAATATCATTTCTAATCTTTTTTTTACATAGCAAAGCAGGAACACTGCAGTGTAGGAGGACAAGCAAGCCAAAGTGAGGCACATAGCTGCTTAAAAGGGGAAAAAAGCACTGGTACAGGCAAAGGCAAAAAAGCACAAGTAATGTGCTTTGGTGGGGTGGACTGGAGTTGGGAGGGGGGAGGGGTTATTGTAAATCACTTATTTTTTATTCATTTGTCATTTCACGTAAGAAATACATTTGACATTTTATAGAAATTCATTTATAATTATATTACATGCGACTGAGTTTTTCTTATTGTTAGTACTGCTTCATATAGTAGGCCTGAACATCACTGACATGCTGATGTGGCACTTTAACAGAGTTTGTTTAGAAAATGTAGAATAAATCATAAGAAGGGGCCTGGGGCATTGTCATTATTTTCTGGCAAACAAATGCTGTCTTTTTGGGCCATCACCAGTTTGCACCCCTATATTGTAAGTTTGTAGATAATGATACATGTCTTGGTGCTCCATGTTGCCATGCAGGAGACCCCCCTGAGTGTGCTCTTCTTTTTATCTTTTTTTTTTTTCTCCCTTTTAACAGCAGTTGGCATCCATGTCGTTGCATTACTGCCTCCTATATCTCCCTGAGTGTGTGTGGTGATGGCTGGTTTTAACCTGTGCACACTGATTACTCAATGTACAACAGGTGTGCAGCCTCACCCAGCTCCAGACTCCAATCAGTCTGACTCGGGCCAGGTGAGGCTGCTTAAACCAGCCATCATCCACACACACTCCCACAATAGGGTTATTGTGGGGGTATCAGGTTAAATGGTTTGATCCAGATATGTAGGGTTATTGTGGGGGTATAAGGTGAAATAGTTTGATCTGGACATGCAGGGTTATTGTGGGGGTATCATGTGAAATGGTTTAATCCAGATATGTAGGGTTATTGTGGGGGTATAAGGTGAAATAGTTTGATCTGGACATGCAGGGTTATTGTGGGGGTATCATGTGAAATGGTTTGATCCAGATATGTAGGGTTATTGTGGGTATATCCGGTTAAAGGATTTGGTCCGGATATGCAGGGTTATTGCTGGTATATCAGGTTAAAGAATGTTAAAGAATATACTGCAGATGAACAGCCGAATAACTAATTGGAATATATGCAACACTATCTTGTTATATCAGCATACCAAGTCTCTTTCCACTGATTCACTATCATTATTACTATCATTAGACCAATCATGTTGCTGTTGAAATAACGAAATAATCCTGAGCATTTTGAATCTGTAACATGCAGTCCTTGTCACAACCAGCTTATCTGACCACAAGTAATGAAGCCACTAAATATCATGAAGTTGATCATTTAACATGAAATATTGAAACATGTCCAATTATGTCACCATCCACTAACTGATGTCTTTTGTTGTTTTGTCATTTAGGACCTGCTGCTGTCGAGTGCCAACATAAAATAAAGTCTGATTTGAAAAAGAAGTTCAGGTGTGTGTTTGAGGGAATAGCTATAGCAGGAAAGCCAACAGGTCTGAATGACTTCTACACAGAGCTCTTCATCACAGAGAGAGACTGTGGAGAGGTCAACAAGGAACATGAGGTCAGAATGATTGAAACAGCTTCCAGGAAATCAGCCAAGGAGGAAACACCAATCAGATGTGAAGACATCTTTAAACCCTTACCTGGACAAAATCAACCAATCAGAACAATAATGACAACTGGAGTGGCCGGCATTGGTAAAACTGTCTTAACACACAAGTTCACTCTGGACTGGGCTGAAGGCAAAGCCAACCACGACATACACTTCACATTTCTCTTCACTTTCAGAGAGCTGAATTTACTGAAAGGGAAAGAGTTTAGCTTGGTGGAACTTCTTCATCACTTCTTTATTGAGACCAAAGAAGCAGGAATCTGCAGATACGACCGGTTCCAAGTTGTCTTCCTCTTGGATGGTCTGGATGAGTGTCGACTTCCTCTGGACTTCCAGAACAACCAGATCTGGACTGATGTCACAGAGCCAACCTCGGTGGACGTGCTGCTGACCAACCTCATCAGGGGCTGCCTGCTTCCCTCCGCTCGCATCTGGATAACCACACGCCCTGCGGCAGCCAATCAGATCCCTGCTGAGTGTGTTGACATGGTGACAGAGGTGAGAGGGTTCACCGACCCACAGAAGGAGGAGTACTTCAGGAAGAGATTCAGAGAGGAGACGCTGGCCAACACAATCATCTCCCACGTCAAGACATCACGAAGCCTCCACATCATGTGTCACATCCCAGTCTTCTGTTGGATCACTGCTACAGTTCTGGAGGACTTCTTCAAAACATCCCAGACAGGAGAAGAGATACCCAAGACCGTGACTCAGATGTACAGCCACTTCCTAAGGGTTCAGTCCATACAGGGGGACAGGAAGTATCATGGGAGAGCTGAAACAGATCCACACTGGAGTCCAGAGAGCAGGAAGATCATTGTTTCTCTGGGAAAACTGGCTTTTAACCAGCTGAAGAAAGGCAACCTGATCTTCTACAAGGCAGATCTGGCAGAGTGTGGCATCGATATCAGAGCAGCCTCAGTTTACTCAGGAGTGTTCACCCAGATCTTTAAAGAGGAGTGTGGGCTGTACCAGGACAGGGTGTTCTGCTTTGTCCATCTGAGCATCCAGGAGTTTCTGGCTGCCCTTTATGTCTTTCTGTCCTTCATCGACACTGGTGTCAATCTGCTCTCAGAAGAACAACCAACCTCCATGGAAGATAGACTCCTCCTCCTCTACCAGAGTGCTGTGGACAAGGCCTTACAGAGTGAGAACGGACACCTGGACTTGTTCCTCCGCTTCCTCCTGGGCCTCTCTCTGGAGACCAATCAGATTCTCCTACGAGGACTGCTGGGTAAGAAAAGGAGTGAGAAAGGAAGAATCTCACCGACCAATCTGAGAACAGTCGGTTACATCAAGGAGAAGATAGGTGGAAATATCTCTCCAGAGAGAAGCATCAATCTGTTCCACTGTCTGAATGAGCTGAATGACCGTTCTCTAGTGGAGGAGATCCAACAGTACCTGACATCAGGAAGACTC
Source organism: Lota lota (assembly GCA_026745465.1). NCBI lineage: Eukaryota > Metazoa > Chordata > Actinopteri > Gadiformes > Lotidae > Lota > Lota lota. The sequence continues at coordinate 28,897 of JACYXH010000808.1, read as the reverse complement.
TCCAGAGAATCTCTCTCCCCTGCTCAGTGGTCAGCTCTGGTCTTCATCTTACTGTCATCAGAAGAGGAGCTGGACGTGTTTGACCTGAAGAAATACTCTGCTTCAGAGGAGGGTCTTCTGAGGCTGCTGCCAGTGGTCAAAGCCTCCAAAACATCTCTGTAGGTTCACAAATAACATGTATTACAATACAATATACCTAATACTAGAATATAAAAGTTATAATAACATACAAAACATAAATGTAGGTTCACTAATAATATGTATTACAATACAATGTACCTAATACTATAATTTAAAAGTTATAATAACATACAAAACATAAATGTAGGTTCACTAATAACATGTATTACAATACAACCAACACAATATACATAATACTAGAATATAAAAGTTATAACATACTAAACACTTTTGTAGGTTCACTAATAACATGTACTACAATACACACAACTCAATATACTAGAATATAAATTATAATAAAATATAAAAAAACATCCCTTTAGGTTCACTAAAAACATGTATAACAATACACACAACACAATATACATACTACTAGAATATGAAAGTACAATTGAGAATATATTTTTTACATTTTCCACCCAATACATAATTAACGTTTATAGATCTAATGATTTAGCAAATATATGTTAAACTAATAAACAAATATGAGTAGGCTACAGGAAAATATTGTTATATTGTGTAACCAGGCTGAAGAGACAAACTCATAATTTATTATGAAATAATAAATGAGGAAAGCCAAGACTTAATAATAATAGTTTATAATTGTTATATTCAGCTGTATTCAAATATATAGCTATACGTATAAATAAGTTACTGTTGAAATGTAGGATACATTAATATGTATACATTTATTATTAATAAAAGTTAACTCACTATTTTGAAACATTTGAACCAGTACATTTGGTTATATGGACTCTATTTGGGTTTAACCAATAGGAAGGGTTGATATAGACTTCAAGGTCATTTGGGGAAGGGTGAGAGGTCACGAACGAGCGGGAAAAAGGAGAGAGAGGGAAGAGACGAGGACAAAGGAGGAGAGTACTTTATTCTCTGTAGAGATCGCCCAGCTAAATTATATTTAAACATTTACTTATTAGTTGTTTGACGGTTAAATGAGTACGGGAGAGAGTGGATTTGGGGATTGTTTTATTCGTGTTTCTGTTCGTGTCGGGGATGTTTTGGTCGTTTAGTGTAAAGCTAGCTTGGTTTGCTAACCACCTTAGCATCCTCTGAACGGGATATAAATCATCAGAGTAGCGCACGAGGAAGAAACGATTAATTGAGCGCGCACGTAAAGTGAAGCAGCACGCAACTGACGCCCCCGTGCGCACAAATTATGTCTGATCTCGTGCTCGCACACAATATACATAATATTGGAATATAACTTCTAATAATATACAAAACATCTCTGTAGATTAATTTATAACATGTATTACAATACAATACATAATATACCTATTACTACAATTAAAAGTAAATTAATATACAAAACGATAACAAACACTACAAAACAACTATTCAATATTATACATTTTACACCCAATATTGAATAAGCATAAGGATCTAATGTATCCAGTCATATATATTAGTTAAATTAATAAAACATTTATAATTAAAGGTCACGGTTCCTGACATGTTGTGTTTATTTTGTGTGAAGGCTGAATGGCTGTGATCTGTCAAAGAGATGCTGTGAAGCTCTGGCCTCAGTTCTCAGCTCCAACTCCTCTAGTCTGAGAGAGCTGGACCTGAGTACCAATGATGTGCAGGATTCAGGAGTGAAGCTGCTCTCTACTGGACTGGGGAGTCCACACTGTACACTGGAAACTCTCAGGTCAGTTTGACTCAACGTGCAAACAGTTACACCACAATGTTCATATCAGAGGACATTTAACATATTTACATCCAGAAAGTTAAGAGGCATGAGAATATTTTTTTCATAGGAATAACTCCATATATTTATATTGGTGTTGCCATGACAGTATAAGGAGTATGTTAACGTTAGTACATAAAGGATAATTTACAGCTAGTCTTTCATTATTGTGAAATAAACAGATTTGATTTGATTGATTTAAAAATGATTTTATAGCTTTTGCTTGAAAAAAGAGTGTTAGATTATTTGGTTTGTAATAGCATCCATAGCATTGTTCTTCGTTCATATCATCCGTCTGTAATAACAGACCGTAGAATGCCATGATTGACCAATCAAAATCGAGTATTCAACAAAGAAGTGATATAAAGTTTTGCAGTTTGTTAATGATGGTATAAGGTGTATGCTTTTTTTTATTCTTATTCTCCTTATCATTTAGTCAGACAGTAAGGTGGACTTGAGAGTTTTTTATTAAGATTTAGTTACAACCGCTTCATAAAACTGTCTTCTTAAGGGAAGTATAATAATACGTTTTGTTTAATAATTTAACATATATGTGACAACTAACTCTTTATATTAAAAGATCCGGTTTATTATCAATAGTTCTATTTTTTCCATGTATGTACAAAACACTTTGGTTATAATAATCATAAAACCTTTAATCACAGTTCGTAACATGTTGTGTTTATTTTGTGTGAAGGCTGAATGGCTGTCATCTGTCAGAGAGATGCTGTGAAGCTCTGGCCTCAGTTCTCAGCTCCAACTCCTCTAGTCTGAGAGAGCTGGACCTGAGTACCAATGATCTGCAGGATTCAGGAGTGAAGCTACTCTCTGCTGGACTGGGGAGTCCACACTGTACACTGGAAACTCTCAGGTCAGTTTGACTCAATGTGCAAACAGTTACACCACAAGGTTCATATCAGAAGACGTTTAACAGATTTACATCCATAAAGGTTAACAGGCATAAATGCATTATTTCCATTTGAATGACTCAACAAATATATATTTTTTGTTGCCATGACATAAGGTATACATAATATTCAGTTTGTTAATGGTGGTATAAGGTGTACTTTGTATTACATTCTTAATTTACTCAATATCATGTTGTCAGACAGTAAGGTGGATTTTAGAGTTGTTTAGTAAAGTATAAAAACATCCTTTTCTAAAACTGCCTTTTTAAGAATAACATTTTGAATTTGGTTAATCTTTAGTTATCTATCTGACCTCTCCGTAATACATATTTTGAAGATCATTAGTTAAACTAATAAAACATGTCTAACAATTAAATTTCCTATATAACATTTAAACCCAGTTCCTAACATGTTGTGTTTATCTTGTGTGAAGGCTGAATGGCTGTCATCTGTCAGAGAGATGCTGTGAAGCTCTGGCCTCAGTTCTCAGCTCCAACTCCTCTAGTCTGAGAGAGCTGGACCTGAGTACCAATGATGTGCAGGATTCAGGAGTGAAGCTGCTCTCTGCTGGACTGGGGAGTCCACACTGTACACTGGCAACTCTCAGGTCAGTTTGACTCAATGTGCAAACAGTTACACCACAAGGTTCATATCAGAAGACGTTTAACAGATTTACATCCATAAAGGTTAACAGGCATAAATGCATTATTTTCATTTGAATGACTCAACAAATATATATTTTTTGTTGCCATGACATAAGGTATACATAATATTCAGTTTGTTAATGGTGGTATAAGGTGTACTTTGTATTACATTCTTAATTTACTCAATATCATGTTGTCAGACAGTAAGGTGGATTTTAGAGTTGTTTAGTAAAGTATAAAAACATCCTCTTCTAAAACTGCCTTTTTAAGAATAACATTTTGAATTTGTTTAATCTTTAGTTATCTATCTGACCTCTCCGTAATACATATTTTGAAGATCATTAGTTAAACTAATGAAACATGTCTAACAATTAAATTTCCTATATAACATTTAATCCCAGTTCCTACCATGTTGTGTTTATCTTGTGTGAAGGCTGAATGGCTGTCATCTGTCAGAGAGATGCTGTGAAGCTCTGGCCTCAGTTCTCAGCTCCAACTCCTCTAGTCTGAGAGAGCTGGACCTGAGTACCAATGATGTGCAGGATTCAGGAGTGAAGCTGCTCTCTGCTGGACTGGGGAGTCCACACTGTACACTGGAAACTCTCAGGTCAGTTATCAGCCTCTTCTTCAAACTGTGTCTTTGGGCTTGTTTAATATGTAAGGGATGTCCTTTATTAACATCCCATTAGTTTGGTGTAAGTGCTGCTCATGTCCAATGCATTTCTGTTGCTCTTTTCCCTGCTGACCAAACACTCCCTGGTTCTACACAATGTTAGAACTTGGGAAGAAACGGTCTTAGCGTACCAAACACAGCGGACTTCTCCTGACTAACCGAACAATATCTCATTTGAGTTGTAGCTATTGAGAAAGGATCTTTTGTTTAAGGTCCTGTTTCACATCCAAGTGAAGGAAGAATAAAGTGTGTGTGTGTGTGTGTGTGTGTGTGTGTGTGTGTGTGTGTGTGTGTGTGTGTGTGTGTGTGTGTGTGTGTGTGTGTGTGTGTGTGTGTGTGTGTGTGTGTGTGTGTGTGTGTGTGTGTGTGTCTCTCTCTCTGTTCGGTGCAGGTTGTCTGGCTGCCTGGTCACACAGGAAGGCTGTGCTTCTCTGGCCTCAGCTCTGAGCTCCAACCCCTCCCATCTGAGAGAGCTGGACCTGAGTACCAATGATGTGCAGGATTCAGGAGTGAAGCTGCTCTCTGCTGGACTGGGGAGTCCACACTGTACACTGGAAACTCTCAAGTCAGTTTGACTAAATGTGCAAACAGTTACACCACAAGGTTAAATATCAGAAGACATTTAACATATTTACATCCAGAAAAGTTAATTCATAAATATATTGTTCAATACACACCCCTAAATATAGAATACTCAAAGTAATAACCAGATAGTGTGTGTGTGTATGTGTGTGTGTGCAGGTTGTCTGGCTGCCTGGTCACACAGGAAGGCTGTGCTTCTCTGGCCTCAGCTCTGAGCTCCAACCCCTCCCATCTGAGAGAGCTGGACCTGAGCTACAATCACCCAGGAGACTCAGGAGTTACGCTGCTCTCTGCTGGACTGGAGGATCCACGCTGGAGACTGGACACTCTCAGGTATGGAGAAGACAGCTCACCACTCAGGGACAATGTCTCCTACAAGGATTCAGCCAGCTGCTAGATGAAGTGGTTTGAAAACACAGCTGGAACTCATGTTGTGTAGAAAGTGATGAGACATCAGATGATGAAGGTGAATGTTTCAACATGCTGCTCTCACTTTGTTTCCCCCCCAGTGTGGAGCACGGTGGAGTGTGGAGGCTGAAACCAGCTCTAAAGAAGTGTAAGTGTTTAGTTAGATTCATCACAACACACACTAACTATTGAGATGGAAAGTCCATCCACACAGCAGGAGGTGACGTCCGTTCATCCAGATGTGTACTTGTGTATACGTATGTGTAGCTATTTTTCTGTGTGTTTCTGTATGTCTAGTATGTTTGTATAGTATGTATGTGTATGCATACTTTGTACGTGTACTTATATATGTGTACGTATGTGTGTGTATATGTGTATATATATAGATATGTACACTATATTGCCAAAGGTATTGGGACACCCCTCCGAATCATTGAATTCAGGTGTTCCAAACACTTCCATGGCCAAAGGTGTATAAAATCAAGCACCTAGGCATGCAGACTGCTTCTACAAACATTTGTGAAAGAATGGGTTGCTCTCAGGAGCTCAGTGAATTCAAGCATGGTACCACGATAGGTTGCCACCTATGCAATAAATCTATTCGTGAAATTTCCTCACTACTAAATATTCCACGGTCAACTGTTAGTGGTATTATAACAAAGTGGAAGCAATTGGGAACAACAGAAACTCAGCCACGAGGTGGTAGGCCACATAACATCACAGAGCGGGGTCAACGCATGCTGAGGCGCACAGTGCGCAGAAGTCGCCAACTTTCTGCAGAGTCAATAGCTACAGACCTCCAAACTTCGTGTGGTCTTCAGATTAGCTCAAGAACAGCAGTGGAGATGTGATCTCTGGAGTGACGAATAACGCTTCTCTGTCTGGCAATCCGATAGACGAGTCTGGGTTTGGCGGTTGCCAGGAGAATGGTACTTGAATGCATTGTGCCATGGTAAAAGTTTGGTGGAGGGGGGATTATGATGTGGTTTTGTTTTTCAGGGGTTGGGCTTTGCCCCTTAGTTCCAGTGAAAGGAACTGTTAATGCTTCAGCATACCAAGACATTTTGGACAATTTCATGCTCCCAACTTTGTGGGAACTGTTTGGGGATGAACACTTCCTGTTCCAACATGACTGCGCAGCAATGCACAAAGCAAGGTCCATAAAGACATGGATGACCGAGTTTGGTGTGGAGGAACTTGACTGGCCTGCACAGAGTCCTGACCTCATCCTGATAGAACCCCTTTGGGATGAATTAGAGCGGAGACTGTGAGCCAGGCCTTCTTCCAACATATGTGCCTGACCTCACAAATGCGCTTCAAGAAGAATGGTCTAAAATTCCCATAAACACACTTCTAAACCTTGTGGAAAGCCTTCCCAGAAGAGTTCAAGCTGTTAAAGCTGCAAAGGGTGGGCAGACTCCATATTAAACCCTACGGATTAAGAATGGGATGTCATTAACCTTCATGTGCTGTAAAGGCAGGCATCCCAAAACGTTTGGCAATATAGTGTATAGTATGTACGTGTATGTATGAGTACATGGCTATGTATATTAGTATGAGTACATGTCTATGTATATATAGTATGTATGAACCAGTTCTATGGCTCCAACAGTTAATTTCCAGCCTGTATGTGAGCTCAGCTTGTTCAGTCTGTTGTTCACACAGGTGTCCCTTTGAAGGTTGAGTGCAATGTATGTGTATTGGGAAATCTAACAGTTTAATATCTTGAAAGATATTACAAGTATTGCTTAGTTATTTCATATGAGTAATAAGCTCATCATGCTGAACATTGATGTATAATATGAGTATATAGTGTAAATATTGAGGGAGTAAATGTAGTTTGTACATTTTCCTTGGTTTCAATGTTTTGACTGGGACAGCCACTCACACACACATGGGATTTCCAATTAACTTTAACTTGAATTATCTTAAAAACGACATGTACTATTGCGTAGAACATCGATAGCATATGATTTCACTATAGTACCTATCATATGATTATAATTTTTTTGTCTTTCTAAGTTAATGTTTGAAGACCAAAAAAAGTGCTGGGAAGAGAAAAAGAAGTATGCAAATAGAAGTCTACAAGAGAACAGTCCTAGTGATGATGATGATGATGAAGAATATTTCAGCAGCTAATCATGTCTTGTTCTCCCATCAGATGCCTGTGAACTCACACTGGACCCAAACACAGCCCACAGACAACTCTCTCTGTCTGAGGACAACAGAAAGGTGACGCTGGTTAGAGAGGATCAGTCGTATCCTGATCACCCAGAGAGATTTGACTTCCATCACCAGGTGTTGTGTAGAGAGGGTCTGACTGGCCACTGTTACTGGGAGGTAGAGTGGGAAGGAAATGTTGAGATAGGATTGACATACAGAGGAATGACAAGGTTGGGAGATGGTTATGACAGCTGGCTTGGATGGAACAACAAGTCCTGGAGTCTTTGTTGTTATGATGATGGTTACTCTGCCTATTACAACTGTAATTCAACAGACATACGCCTCACCCCCGCTGGCTCTAACAGAGTAGGAGTGTATCTGGACCGGCCTGCTGGCACTCTGTCCTTCTACAGAGTGTCCCCAGATGTAGGAGGGTCCTCAGACACACTGACACACATCCACACCTTCCAGTCCACCTTCACCCAGGAGGACCTCCTCCCTGGGTTTGGGTTAGGGGATGGTGACTCAGTGTCTCTGTGTCGGTTGTAGAAAGAAAAACACGCACGCGCTGGTGGGTGGGGAGGCGGACCCACTCACACACAGACACAGACACACATAGTACACACACATAGTACACACACACATAGTACACAAACAAACATAGTACACACACACATAGTACACACACACATAGTACGCACACACACACATAGTACGCACACACACACATAGTACACACGCACACACACATAGTACACACACACAAACACAGTACACATAAACACACATAGTACAAACACATAGTACACACACATAGTACACATACACACACAGTACAAACACATAGTACACACACACACAGTACACATACACACACATAGTACAAACACATAGTACACACACACACACACACACATAGTACACACACACACATAGTATACACACACACAGCACACAAACACATAGTACACACACACATAGTGTACACACACACACATAGTGCACACACACACACATAGCACACACACACACACATAGTACACACACACAGCACACGCACATAGTACACACACACATAGCACACGCACATAGCACACACACACATAGCACACGCACATAGCACACACACACATAGTACACACACATAATTACACGAAGAAGTTATATTTTCTTTTTCATTTACTTCAATAATCTTTTACATTTGTTAATGTAACATACTGTTTGCTTTTACTCAAGTCTGTTTGTGAATTAAAAATGGAGGCGAGAGAGAATTATTGTGGCTGTATTTTCCTTATTTCCTTATTTTGTAAAGATTTAATGTGTTATTGTGTGTTTTATTTGAAGGGATACATGCTATTTTATGTGTTGTTAATGTATATTACACAAGCATATACAATGTAATATTTGTCTATTTACGTTCATCTTGCTCTGCTTATTACAACAATAAATAATTTAGTATGAAGTAACTCAGTACTTGAGTAGTCTTTTCACTAGATACTTTCTTACTCTTCCTCAAGTCATTATCTGATGACTACTTTTACTTCTACTTGAGTTATTATTACTTTAACTATATACTTGTTATATATAAAAGTAGGTTGTTATAAATAGGAGGTTATTGAGCGTGCTCATTATTCTATATAATTATATTACCTACAATTCTTATCATCACCAATATAAACACTTATCTTGTTCCGTCTTAGTATGTCTTTATGATCTTAAACTTAGTAACCTATGCTCTTTAGTCAACGTTACTAGAATAATCACATAATGCAGAAAGAAAACCCTGGTTGTGGTTCAGAGCGATAATTTGTCTCTCAAACTGTAGGAATATAGACCTATAAAAATACAATAATCTGAGTGTTCTGTGTATGAGACGCATCGCCATGCACCAAGAGTATGGCTAGAGTTCTCAACAGCTTTATTCTTTATTATTCGTTGGTTCCTATAACTATATAAGCCTAATTATAAAGGGTAATGAAGGTTTAATAGAAGAGTTCTCAACAGCTTTATTCTTTATTATTCGTTGCTTCCTATAACTATATAAGCCTAATTATAAAGGGTAATGAAGGTTTAATAGAAGAGCTCTCAACAGCTTTATTCTTTATTATTCGTTGTTTCCTATAACTATATAAGCCTAATTATAAAGGGTAATGAAGGTTTAATAGAAGAGTTCTCAACAGCTTTATTCTTTATTATTCGTTGGTTCCTATAACTATATAAGCCTAATTATAAAGGTAATGAAGGTTTAATAGAAGAGTTCTCAACAGCTTTATTCTTTATTATTCGTTGGTTCCTATAACTATATAAGCCTAATTATAAAGGGTAATGAAGGTTTAATAGAAGAGTTCTCAACAGCTTTATTCTTTAGTATCCCTTCGTTCCTGTAACTATATAACTATAAAAACGTTAATGTCCCCAAAGAGGCAAGTTGTGGTACAGCACAGAACACAGAAACACATCAGCATCAAAAGCACATCAGACAAACAAAAGCAACAGGCCCAGATCATCCATAGCAGCCACCATAAACAACATTACAGTCCAGGCAGGCATTTGAAGTGCATGTCAACAACTGCACACCAACAATTACAACAAAAACTAGGACTGCAAGCAGTCCCACAAGGTATTCACAGCCCACGCACCGCCTATCCCAGCTCCGCCCTTCTCAAGCCAATCACGGGTGACGTCATCACTCCTAGACTCAGCTATGCCTCCATCTTTGTTCATCACACACACACACACACACACACACACACACACACACACACAAACACATTTACACACACACACACACACTCCCACATAAACACACGCACACACACTCACACACACACACACATACACACACACACACACACACACACACACACACACACACTTGATAGAATAATGTTCAATTAGTTTTGATATACATGATCTATGGACTTGACTGATTAAAATCCCACCAACTGGATTTGATTGTGTAAGAAATGGCAGAGTTATGGCAAATTCAATATATGCTAATTAGCTAATCCTATCAAGTTTGTATGTGTATGTGTGTGTCTGTGTGTGTGTCTGTGTGTGTGTGTGTCTGTGTGTGTGTGTGTGTGTGTGTGTGTGTGTGTGTGTGTGTGTGTGTGTGTGTGTGCTGAAGAACAAAGACGGAGGCATAGCTGAGGAGGTGTCATAGGTTAGGGAATGAGACACAGAAGAGCAAAAGAAGCGATGCATTATTGTTTGAGCGCTTTTATTCTATACAGGTATTTCATATCGTGCTGCGTTTGATACGCACACGGTTTCTCGTGTGGAGCTTCTCGCTGACAGCCAATCACGTTCTCGTTGTCATTAGTTCTTAATTGAATGGATCTGTGTCCCCGCAGTGAGTCACCCCACGCTTAGTGTTTAGTGAGCTGCTTGATGTGGTTTGGTTGTGTGTGGCTGCTGGCTTCAGATCAGCCTGTGATTGTGCATTAGTGCACCGCACACATTACACTCTGCCCATCTCCTCACTCACAATCTGCATCACTGTTCTTTACCCTCTCGGTCAACCTGGATTTGACCTCTCAGTCATCCTGGATTTGACCTCCCAGTCATCCTGGATTTGGCTCATTGTAGTCAAAGTGCAGGATTGTAGCTTGTGTTTTGAGTGCAGTGTGTACACGTGTTTGTACTGGGCCTAACTGGGGATGACTAATCGACTGACTTTACCACTGCTGCACCCACAACCTCCGTGTGAACACGGGGAAGTGTGTGCTCTGGAAACTGGACAGAAAGTGGAGGAACAGCTGCAACTAGGGTGAAAGAACGACGTTTGGGTGAAACTGGAACTGTTGAAAGCAAACAGTCGTAGGTTAAGAGGTAAGTGGACCAATTGGCGACTCTTTTGGCCTATTGCTTTTTTGTTTGACTAAACTGGCCTACAGGACCTCCACTAGGTGAAATGACACCCTGTGCAATGCATTGACAGTTCAACAGCACCTTCTCCAGATGCTCTACCTCCCTCAGGAATCCACAAAGAACTCGAAAAGCCACGTGTCTGAAATATCCAGGATGGAAGTCTGTCAAGCCAAAACAAGGTCACTTGTGCGAAGTCAAGGGCATCTCTAAAGACATCACAAAGAAGGACGTGTTCTGTTTTTGCTCCATCCATAACCCCACTGGACTGTTTATGATTCGTAATGTCTGCTACTTCTATTATTTTGCTCCTTGTGTTTATTGTGTACATGTAAGGGACTATTTTTCTGTTGTATTTGTTAATGAAGCATCATGGTAATAAACAACTCAGTGGATTCAACTGAATGTTCTCGTGTATTCAGTCGATAATTATTTTTGTTTTAATACTAAATAATGCTAACACAATGGTCTTAAGAAGAAGAATATATATCAATCAGAAATTATTAATAAACTACAATATTATTTCCCTCTCAGCCAACAGGGGGTGCTGCAGCACCCTCAGCACCTTACTTCCAGCGCCTACGTGTATCTGTATTCATTGTAAGTAGCTTTGGGTCACTGCGTCTGATAAAATAATAAATAGCAAGATATGAGGCCCTTCGTCAAAGCCATGTTTTAGTACTCTGTTATTGCATGTGGAGCCACTAGGGGGCGGTGAATCCACCTCGGTGCAGTTCGCCTTCTGGCCAACATGATTAGGGTGAAGGAGACACAGGTGTGTGTGTGTGTGTGTGTGTGTGTGTGTGTGTGTGTGTGTGTGTGTGTGTGTGTGTGTGTGTGTGTGTGTGTGTGTGTGTGTGTGTGTGTGTGTGTGTGTGTGTGTGTGTGTGTGGTGGAGGTGTTTGGGATGGTTGAAGAGCCTTTGGTGCTCAACACACACACCACAACAAGCGAACAGAAGATAGAGACCCAACACGAACCCAACCCCACTAAATGAACACAAGACATTATGAAAGGTTAATTCAAGGTAGGTTTGTTAAACCGTATTCATCTTTTCACCAGAGTGACTGAATGACTCAGAGAACTGGAGACACACTTGCTGTCACTACAGTGCATCTTGCATATCAACACCATTAAGGTGGAGTTTAGCTTTGGGTGGAGGTGTGTGAAGTGTGGAGGACAGGTGCAGCGAAACAGCCAACATCAGTCCTAACAAACCAATCATAATCTTTAGTTAAGTATTGATTATTTGAATGACTTCAGCAGACAGCCCTTATTGTTCCTGGTCTGTTTCCTGGATGATCTTTTAGTTTCTCGCACATTGCACAATCTTCTTGCTCATTACACATATTGTTAAACTTAATACTGTGAACATTTGCACATTCCATGGTCATATTTTGCACATTCCTTCACTACTGTAAAGCTGCATTTTAAAAAGAGACAAACTATATATTCTGTATTTTTTAAATAGTCTGTATATATTTTATATATTTCTTATTTAAATGTTTCTATTTTCATATTTATGTTTCTTTGTTATAGTTTGCACCAAATACCAAGAAAATGTCCTTGTACATGTAAGACGCTGTGTGGGCAATGTTGGTGGTTTCCTCTTGACAAGTTAACACCACAAACGTGTGTGTGTGTGTGTGTGTGTGTGTGTGTGTGTGTGTGTGGCAGGAACCATGAGTCAAAACCACTGCGCTAGCTGGGAGGGGAGGACAGGAAGTCTTGTTCAGGAAACGAAAGTCACGCTTTAAACCCAAACCAAGGCCACACAAAGTGGAGGCCCTTCTCTCTTTCTGGAGACAAAGAGCATTTTTTTTAACTAAATAGTCGTACAGAAACTTTATAAGATGAGTCCAAAGAATATAAACTATGTTTGGGTGGTGTCTCCAACTGACTATGTTTGGGAGGTGTATCCAACTGACTATGTTTGGGTGGTGTCACCAACCCATGTATGTTTGGGTGGTGTCTCCAACTGACTATGTTTGGGTGGTGTATCCAACTGACTATGTTTGGGTGGTGTATCCAACTGACTATGTTTGGGTGGTGTCACCAACCCATTTATGTTTGGGTGGTGTCTCCAACTGACTGTATGTTTGGATGGGGTCTCTAACTGACTACATTTGGGTGTTGTCTCCAACTAACTATGTTTGGGTGGTGTCTCCAACTGGCTTTGTTTGGGTGGTGTATCCAACTGACTTTGTGTGTGTGTGCGTCTTTGTGTGTGCATGCTTGCAAGTCTGAAGACTGCAAAACCTTTCCTTGAAAACATTGCTTCCTCTCTGAGACGTTCGAGTCTACTTCCTCATTTGAACTTCAGTCTTACGCAGTGAGCAGCCGTGAAGCTCAATCTTTCTCTAGATCCACTTTTAATCTATTAATAATTACTATATTTTATCATTTACATTTCCCTGATTTACTTGTTGTAGGAACACTTTAACCTCCTATTCTTCCCTTAAATTTATACTTTATAACTTTTATAACTTTATACCGTATGGGGCAGAGCACATTTTGATCATGGAATAGATAAGGTAAGCCTACAGTTTACTACAGTTTATATTGTCTTTAGGTTATTGGTATATTATAATGATCTCATCTTGGGAAATGTGTCCGTGTACGCTTCTCAATTACAGACAGTTCACTTTAGAGAACTACGTTAGTTTAATGTTTCACTGTTGTGCTTTTCAAATTATACAATATTATTATATTATATATATCTATTAAAAAAATATGTAAACGAACCAAAAGCACTATTAAAGCTGCACAACATAACTTTGGCGATAAACATGGAGGATAGGGGAAAATGACAAAGAAAGAAAAGACAACTTTGTAAACTGTTCATTCAAATCTTCATTCAAATGATGTCCTGTTTGCAGGGAACAGTAAGAACTTAGATTGGACTAAAGATGCAATATTTTTCCTTGATAGGTTATGTGCAGGTTTGACACAATGATTAACAAAGTCAGTGGTTAGAAGACAGAGAGACAGAGAGAGATAGAGACACACAGAGAGAGAGAGGGAGATAGACAGAGACACACACACACACACACACACACACACACACACACACACACACACACACACACACACACACACACACAGAGGACAGATAGAGAAACACATAGAGACACAAAGAGATAGAGAGAGAGAGAGAGATGTAGAGTGTGTGTGTGTGTGTGTGCGTGCGTGTGTGTGTGGAAACAAATAAACAGTGCTAATTAGTTAAATAAGTCACTTCTCTTCCAAGGCGCGGGCATCAACCAGTAGAAACAGAGTGAAGCATTTGAGCCACTGCAGCAGTCAGAGTGGCCATGTTGAGTCAAACAACACAATGTTAGACGTTGTGGAGACAATGTTGGTGGTTTCCTCTTCACAAGTTAAGACCACAGACAGGTGTGTGTGTGTGTGTGTGTGTGTGTGAGAACAATGTTCATTCGAGCCCTGTCTGAATCGGACAGCATTCGTTTTTTAAGGGCATTTTTCTGGATTGTTTTGGGCCTTGAGCTTCATGGGCCTTAGTTCTGTTAACAGGGCTGTTAAGAAACGGGGACGTTTCTGCTTGGAGGGAGGGGGGCGTATGTAACAGATTTAATGGTAGCCCTAGTATGTTGGATGTTTCTACTTGGAGGGAGGGGGCGTATGTAACAGATTTCATGTTAGCCCTAGTATGTTGGATGTTTCTACTTGGAGGGGGGCGTATGTAACAGATTTCATGTTAGCCCTAGTATGTTGGACGTTTCTACTTGGAGGGGGGCGTATGTAACAGATTTCATGTTAGCCCTAGTATGTTGGATGTTTCTACTTGGAGGGAGGGGGCGTATGTAACAGATTTCATGTTAGCCCTAGTATGTTGGAAGTTTCTACTTGGAGGGGGGCGTATGTAACAGATTTCATGTTAGCCCTAGTATGTTGGACGTTTCTACTTGGAGGGGGGTGTATGTAACAGATTTCATGTTAGCCCTAGTATGTTGGATGTTTCTACTTGGAGGGGGGCGTATGTAACAGATATCATGTTAGCCCTAGTATGTTGGATGTTTCTACTTGGAGGGGGGCGTATGTAACAGATTTCCTGTTAGCCCTAGTATGTTGGATGTTTCTACTTGGAGGGGGGCGTATGTAACAGATTTCATGTTAGCCCTAGTATGTTGGACGTTTCTACTTGGAGTCCACAAGAACACAAGTACAGACAAGACTGCTGATTGAGGAAGGGCTCGTGTTTAAAGTTTGGAGGCTCAGGTTGTTATGAAACATCTGTGGTTGGGGAGGGTCAGGAAGTCTTACGATGTGGAGGCACTTCTCTCTTTCTGGAGACAAACACCACCTTTTAAACCAAACAGTCTGACAGAAACATTATAAGGTGAGTCCAAAGAATAGACAAAAGAACGATTATTTTTTAATTTAATTAGAAATGTTTCTCGGAATGGCCTATGCTAACACTTCCTGGTGTGTAGTATATTTTGGTGGTGTCTCCAACTGACTGTGTTTGGGTGGTGTCTCAAACTGACTGTGTGTTTGGGCGGTGTATCTAACTGACCATGTTTTGGTGGTGTCTCCAGCTGACATCAAGTTTAGTCCAACCCCATTTGTGTTCTAGTTTTCTGCAGCTTCGTTTGAGGGTGCGAGTCTCTATATGAAATGTCCTTAAACTGAATCAAGTCCTTCCATTTTCCCCTGAGAGTAAAATAAAGTGGACTGATTTGGACCAATTAATAACACCTGTAAAGATACAAATATGTTATATGAATCAAAATCAATGTTATCAATCTATGAACTGGTTTGCGTGTGTTAATTATGTCTGTTAGAATGAATAAAAGTTCAACAACATGACATATCTATGTAGTATTTACAGTATATGTGTAACCCTCAGCTGCTGTCTATGATGACGTTAGCAGAATTAGTCTTCACACCAATGGTCCGCTGTCTCTGGTCCAGACAGTGGTTTGTTACCAGTATATCTCTGGTCCAGACAGTGGTTTGTTACCAGTAGAGCTCTGGTCCAGACAGTGGTTTGTTACCAGTAGAGCTCTGGTCCAGACAGTGGTTTGTTACCAGCAGAGCTCTGGTCCAGACAGTGGTTTGTTACCAGCAGAGCTCTGGTCCAGACAGTGGTTTGTTACCAGTAGAGCTCTGGTCCAGACAGTGGTTTGTTACCAGCAGAGCTCTGGTCCAGACAGTGGTTTGTTTGTTTGTTTGTTTGTTTGTTAGTTAGTTAGAGTATTGGCACAGTGTTTACATCACATCATAGTGTGTAGTCTATATGGTGTTTACATCACATCATAGTGTGTAGACTACATGGTGTTTACATCACATAGTGTGTAGACTATATGGCGTTTACATCACATCATAGTGTGTAGACTATGTGGTGTTTACATCACATCACAGTGTGTAGACTATATGGTGTTTACATCACATCATAGTGTGTAGTCTATATGGTGTTTACATCACATCATAGTGTGTAGACTGTATGGTGTTTACATCACATCATATTGTGTAGACTATATGGTGTTTACCTCACATCATATTGTGTAGACTATATGGTGTTTACCTCACATCATATTGTGTAGACTATATGGTGTTTACATCACATCATAGTGTGTAGACTATATGGTGTTTACATCACATCATATTGTGTAGAGTATATGGTATATCCTAGACATGTCCACTACCTTCTAGTATAGAGCTTGACCACTCCTAGACATGTCCACTACTTTCTAGTATACAGCTTGACCACTCCTAGACATGTCCACTACCTTCTAGAATACAGCTTGACCACTCCTAGACATGTCCGCTAAGCTACCAGCTATATTTTACCTCTACATGTTGTATCTTTATATGAAATTAATAATAATCTTGTGTGATTGCATGCATGTGCGAGCCTGTAAAATAATGGTATCTAATAAGAGTAGAATAAAAACATTTCCTGACAGTGATGGTTCAGATTGCAAGCTGATGATTGGTTAGAACTAAAACATGTGACATCGTTTTTCCATCTGATATAGCAGAGCTGAAGCCTGAGAGCAGAAGCAGTGGAAGCTGACAGAGAGGAACCATGGACCGCATCTATGAACTGGACCCTGGACCCAGTGAGGAACCTGAGGACACGTCTTTAGACCAGGAGGAGACCAGGAAGAGAAGATTTGGTAGGTGCCCTTTTTAGAGAATTTAAAAGAAATAAACCAGTAAAAAAATATATGTTTTCATCTACATACATTTAAGATTTACATTTAGCAAACATTTTTAGCCAAAGTGACCAACCTGATGAACCAGCGACCGCATAGACAGATTTATTCTCCTAAATAACATGTGTATGTTCTAGACAAACAACACACATAGACAGATTTATTCTCCTAAATAACAACATGTGTATGTTCTAGACAAACAACACACATAGACAGATTTATTATCCTAAATAACAATATGTGTATGTTCTAGACAAACAACACACATAGACAGATTTATTCTCCTAAATAACAACATGTGTATGTTCTAGACAAACAACACACATTTACGTTTCCAGAACAAACGACCTGTGATTACGGCCATGAGTTACGGACTATTACTAGGCTTCTCAAGTAGTTGTGTATTTCATGATATATGTTTTTTCAATACTTATTTTTAGTGGTAGTGCAACGTAACATTAGAGTGCCATTTTAGTATTTTAATAAAGGCTACTCATTTAACTGAAGTGATATCAAGTGGACTTATGGACTTAACACAATTACATAAAGTTTGTAATTAATATGAACACATCTCAAATAATCCCAAAATACATATCCCACTATTTTCTGTGCGTGCCGTTGTGAATGTTTCTTGAAGATGGGGAGGGATTCTGCAGACAGTAGGGAGACTGTCTGGACTGTGAATGATTGTGTGTGTGTGTGTGTGTGTGTGTGTGTGTGTGTGTGTGTGTGTGTGTGTGTGTGTGTGTGTGTTTGTGTGTGTGTGTCCTACTCCTAAACAGCTCTAAAGTCGCACACCATTGTCACTGTGAGCTTCGGACTGCTGAGTATTCTCGTAATCTCCCTGCGCTTCTGTGAGTCTAAATCCTGTCATCCTATAGTTTGAATAGTATTAATGATTATAATAATAGTAATGATAGTTATTGTTATTGTTTTTAGAATTAATAAGAATAATAAGAATGAGAATAAGAATAAGAATAAGAATAAATATAAGAATAAGAATATTAAGAATAATATTATGTTTTCTTTCAAGGAGGTTGAACTTTGTGTTTGATTGGCTCTGGGTCCTGTTATATTTAGAGACGATGTTGTTGTATTTTTGAGCTGATTTCTTCTGTACTTTTCTGTCCTGTCCTAGACTCAGCGACACCTTGTACAGGGGGGAGAGAGCAGTTAATGGATGAACTTGGTGAGTGTTTTACAAACGTTTTAAAAGTTCATCATGTTGTTATTAAAATTTCTTTGAAAAATACTTACTTAATAATATGAATACTAATAATATGAATACTTATAATACTTTTGTTTTTTATGTTTATAAATACTTACTTTATAAATTCAATTTTTTTATTGTCAGGCTAACAGAGCATAGACAGTGTTAGTCTATTGTTGTCTACTACACAAGGTCTGGTTTCTATTGTGGTCTGCTAAAGTCAGGTTTCTATTGTAGTCTAATAAGGTCAGGTTTAGATTGTTGACTACTAAGGTAATGTTTATATTGTGTTCTACTAACGTCATGTTTCTATTGTGGTCTACTAAGGTCAGGTTTCTATTGTGGTCTACTACACAAGGTCAGGTCTCAGGGTTGTGTGTCACAAGCGATGAAGACAGTAAGATAAGCAGGTCTGTGTTTGTTACGATTTTCTTTTATATTCAACAGATGATTTGACACGACTGGGCTGGCTGTTTTTCGACCGGAGTCTCTACTTTATTTCTACTACTGAGAAGAGCTGGACGGACAGTAGAGAAGACTGTCTGCAAAGAAACGCAGACCTGGTAGTTATCAACAGCAGAGAACAACAGGTGACGGAGGCTGTGTGTGTGTGTGATACATTTTTCATTCAGTCAGCTGTGTTGTCATGACAACAGATGCTATTACCATTGGAAACAGGGGTTTGTCAGCAGATTGAGGGGTCCTACCTGGATTGGACTGAGTGATCGAGACAAAGAGGGGATCTTCAAGTGGGTGGATGGTACCCACATGACTTCAAGGTAAGGCTGATGACTCTATTCAGCAGCATCTCTTCTCTGAGAGTGGGTGGATGGTACCCACATGACTTCAAGGTAAGGCTGATGACTCTATTCAGCAGCATCTCTTCTCTGAGACTGACAGAGTGACATCACCTCAACACTGGGCTCAACTTGGTATTCCTTGTGGTTCTCAGTTGGAGACAAGGTGAACCACACGATGACGGTGGAGCAGAACACTGTGTAGCATGGGATGGCAGCCTGTCTGAAGAACCGTGTGACAGACTGCACTACTGGATCTGTGAGAAGGTCTTAGTCCTGGAACATCCGGAAGCTGACCTGAACAAAGAGGGTCCGTATACTTTGTTTGTGTTCATGAGTTGAGAATGGTTCCTCCTTTCTATTCTCTGTGCAGTAAATACAGTATAAATACTCTTTATGAATGGAAAGGTGGTTGGATGTGCTTACCTCTGATCAGAGTCTGTGTCTACTAGTGATGCAGGGTTTAGGTATTTTCTCACCTGAATCCTCATCTTGCTGTAACTGCACCCGACCACTACTCAGACCGCCGTTTGTAAACTAGAGAAAATGACCCCCGCGTCCGCTTCCCCCCCACTATTATAAAATGGTGCCCCATGAGGCGAAAGTAGTAGTAGTATAATTCATTATTAATTTCAAGCTGTTTTTCAATAATATAATTTGTCTAAATTGTTGCCATCTTTTTCAGCACATGAGAACAGCCTTTTATCTGTAATTCATTTGGATTAAAGCAAAAATCAACTAACTGCATTCTTTCCTTATCCAGCTGAAATATTACAAAATAAACAGGCATTTGCATGTGAACATTAATAAAGAATATAACAGGCGCAGATTAGGCTATAATAAAACATGTATCCTATTGTAAAATAACTCAGAATACAATGTGCATGTAATGTAAATACAATATTCTGTCCAACACATAATATATTCTGAAAAAAATCATGTAGGACTTTGTAGGACAGCCTATAATGGCTTTAAAAGATATATAATACCAATATTTGTGTTCTCCTCCGCAAGCACCGCCCCCGACTCGTTTATCTCTGAGCTGGAGTGTCTTCCCCCCCACCCCCCCCCTGGGAAATCTTTGTAGATACTGCTGTGATATTCAATCATGTATGAAAAGGCAGGCGAGAAAACTGGGTCTGATTCTTCTGGTTCGCCCTCTAGTGGACAGGTATGAGAGAGAGTGAAGGGAGTGTTTTGATGGTGCATCTCTAGATACGTGTTGTACAACGTTCACTCATCTCGTCCTGGTTTTTTCCGGTTCAGTGATGCTCATGAAGGAGGAGGCCCCCAGCATCACAGAGTTCCACTCCTCTACCAAGGTGTTGCCCGTGGGCCACACGGCCCAATTCTCCTGCGATGCCGGCGGCACGCCGGAGCCCACCGTTGAGTGGCTACACAACGGCAGGCCCCTGGAGAGGGACAGCACAGACAACCAATCAGAGCCTGCGGCCTGGGTGGAGAGGGGGTTCCTCTTCGTCAGAGGTGTGAAGTCTGGTGTGAACACGGTCTGCTGCATGGCGACCAACAGCGCTGGCTCGGCCAATCACACCGCAGAGCTGCTCGTTGTTGGTAAGATCTGGATCCAATGAGAGATGTTTGTTGTTGATGTATTCATAACATTGTTGTTGATGTATTCATAACATTGTTGATGATGTATTCATAAGATTGTTGTTGGTGTATTCATAACATTGTTATTGATATATTCATAACAATGTTGTTGATGTATTCATAACATTGTTGATGTATTCAGAACATTGTTGTTGATATATTCATAACATTGTTGTTTATGTATTCATAACATTGTTGTTTATGTATTCATAACATTATTGTTGTTGATATATTCATAACATTGTTGTTGATATATTCATAACATTGTTGTTGATGTATTCATAACATTGTTGTTAATGTATTTATAACATTATGGTTTATATATTCATAACATTGTTGTTGATGTATTCATAACATTGTTGTTGATATATTTATAACATTGTTGTTGATGTATTCATAAAAATGTTGATAATATATTCATAACATTGTAGAAATATTCTTAACATTGTTGTTAATGTATTCATAACATAGATAGATAGATAGATAGATAGATAGATAGATAGATAGATAGATAGATAGATAGATAGATAGATACATATCTATATGTAAATATATAAAATAGTTATTTTTAGTTTTAGGATCATTTCAAGCCCCCCCTCCATACGTTCAAAGTCACGTGTCTTACTGGAATTAAGTGGGTCGTGTTTCCAATGAGAGCGCTCACACCAGCACCATACAGCACATACAGCCACTGTAGAACTTTCAGCACTGCACCAAACCTTCAGAACCAGAGCTGACACTTCTTTCTACTGCGCGTCTGATATGCATTGAAGCTCTGCTGTAACTGAGTCACCTTTCTCCATCACCAGCCATCTTAAACACAGAACCAGACCTGAATCATGCGACGTGTCTTTCTACTGCGCGTCTGGTGTGCATTGAAGCTCTGCTGTAACCGAGTCACCTTTCTCCATCACCAGCCATCTTAAACACAGAACCAGACCTGAATCATGCGACGTGTCTTTCTACTGCGCGTCTGGTGTTGTCTGCTCCGCTTTACATTGAAGCTCTGCTGTAACCCAGTCAGACTCGGACCGAGAGCGGATCTGAAAGACAAACACTTCCTCCACACAGCACTGACTCCTGATATTTTCGTTTCGCTTTTTGAAGCGTTATTCCAATAAAACGTGTTTTGAACCGTTCAGAAATTAATGGGAAAAAAACGAGGCTGCCCAGTTAAATATCCGCGTGGCGGGAAAAGCTCTGTGGCGGCACAGCGCTTCTTGTACATTGTGTGGGGAGAACCTCATTATATATATACACATATATATATTATAGCTCTTATTACTGGTAGGCTAGTGCTGTTTATTCTCTTTAGATATGAATAATACACCAAACATCTGCTCTGTGGGGACGGTGGAAACGCCTCATCAGTGTGTTCCTGTGTGTTCAGCAGCTAATCATGTCTTGTTCTCCCATCAGATGCCTGTGAACTCACACTGGACCCAAACACAGCCTACAGACGACTCTCTCTGTCTGAGGACAACAGAAAGGTGACGTGGGTTAGAGAGGATCAGTCGTATCCTGATCACCCAGAGAGATTTGACTCCTGGTACCAGGTGTTGTGTAGAGAGGGTGTGACTGTCCGCTGTTACTGGGAGGTAGAGTGGGAAGGAGCTGTTGTTATGGGAGTGACATACAGAGGAATCACAAGGAGAGGAGGGGGTGATGACAGCAGGCTTGGATGGAACAAAAAGTCCTGGAGTCTTTATTGTAATGATGGTGGTTACTCTGCCTGGTACAACGGTAGTAGAACAGTCATACGTCTCCCCCCCGCTGGCTCTAAGAGAGTAGGAGTGTATCTGGACCGGCCTGCTGGCACTCTGTCCTTCTACAGAGTGTCCCCAGATGTAGGAGGGTCCTCAGACACACTGACACACATCCACACCTTCCAGTCCACCTTCACCCAGGAGGACCTCCTCCCTGGGTTTGGGTTAGGGAGGTATGGTGCCTCAGTGTCTCTGTGTCGGTTGTAGAAAAAAAAAGAAACGCGGCAGGCGGGCCGTGTGTGTTTCTTTTTTTCCACACACACAGTACACACACACACATAGTACACACACATAGTACACACACACACATAGTACACACACACACATAGAACACACACACACATAGTACACACACACATAGCACATACACACACATAGTACACACACACACATAGTACACACACAAACACATAGTACACACACGCATAGCACACACACACATAGTACACACACACAGTACACACACATAGTACACACACAAACACATAGTACACACACAGTACACACACAAACACATAGTACACACACAAACACATAGTACACACACAGTACACACACAAACACATAGTACACACATAGCACACACACAAACACATAGTACACGCACAAACATAGCACACACACACATACAAATAGTGCACACACACATAACACACGCACAAACACGTAGTACACACATAGCAGACACAAACACATAGTACCCACACACACATAGCACACACAAACACATAGTACATGCACAAACATAGCACACACACATACACATTGTACACACACACACATATTACACACACATGCATAGTACACACACACACGCATAGTACACACACACACATAGTACACACACAAACACATAGTACACACACAAACACATAGTACACACACACACATAGTACACACACAAACACATAGTGCACACACACATAGTACACACACATAAATACACAAAACAGTTATGTATTCTCTTTCATTTACTTCAATAACTTTAAAAAAAAAAATAATGTCACATACTTTTCGCTTTTACTCAAGTCTGTTTGTGAATTAAAAATGGAGGTGAGAGATTTATTGTGGCTGTGTTTTCATTCATGTTATTTTGTAGAGATTTAATGTGTTATTGTGTGTTGTTTTATTTGAAGGGATACATGCTATTTTATGTGTTGTTAATGTCTATTAGACAAGTATATACAATGTAATATTTGTCTATTTACGTTCATCTTGCTCTGCTTATTACAACAATAAATAATTTGGTTTGAAGTAACTCAGTACTTGAGTAGTCTTTTCACTAGATACTTTCTTACTCTTCCTCAAGTCATTATCTGATGACTACTTTTACTTCTACTTGAGTTATTGTTACTTTAAATATATACTTGTTATATATAAAACTAGGATGTTATTAATAGGAGGTTATTGACAGTGCTCATTATTCTATATAATTATATTACCTACAATTCTTATCGTTACCAATATAAACACTTATCTTGGTCCATCTTAGTATGTCTTCTATGATCTTAAACTTAGTAACCTATGCTCTTTAGTCAACATTACTAGAATAATCACATAATGCAGAAAGAAAACCCTGGTTGCTTTCCAGAGCGAGAAGTTGTCTCTCAAACTGTAGGAATATAGACCTATAAAAATAGAATAATCTGTGTGTTCTGTGTATGAGACGCATCGCCATGCACCAAGAGTATGGCTAGAGCTCTCAACAGCTTTATTCTTTATTATTCGTTGGTTCCTATAACTATATAAGCCTAATTATAAAGGGTAATGAAGGTTTAATAGAAGAGTTATCAACAGCTTTATTCTTTATTATTCGTTGGTTCCTATAACTATATAAGCCTAATTATAAAGGGTAATGAACGTTTAATAGAAGAGTTCTCAACAGTTGTATTCTTTATTATTCGTTGGTTCCTATAACTATATAAGCCTAATTATAAAGGGTAATGAAGGTTTAATAGAAGAGTTCTCAACAGCTTTATTCTTTATTATTCGTTGGTTCCTATAACTATATAAGCCTAATTATAAAGGGTAATGAAGGTTTAATAGAAGAGTTCTCAACAGCTTTATTCTTTATTATTCGTTGGTTCCTATAACTATATAAGCCTAATTATAAAGGGTAATGAAGGTTTAATAGAAGAGTTCTCAACAGCTTTATTCTTTATTATTCGTTGGTTCCTATAACTATATAAGCCTAATTATAAAGGGTAATGAAGGTTTAATAGAAGAGTTCTCAACAGCTTTATTCTTAATTATTCGTTGGTTCCTATAACTATATAAGCCTAATTATAAAGGGTAATGAAGGTTTAATAGAAGAGTTCTCAACAGCTTTATTCTTTATTATTCGTTGGTTCCTATAACTATATAAGCCTAATTATAAAGGGTAATGAAGGTTTAATAGAAGAGTTCTCAACAGCTTTATTCTTAATTATTCGTTGGTTCCTATAACTATATAAGCCTAATTATAAAGGGTAATGAAGGTTTAATAGAAGAGTTCTCAACAGCTTTATTCTTTATTATTCGTTGGTTCCTATAACTATATAAGCCTAATTATAAAGGGTAATGAAGGTTTAATAGAAGAGTTCTCAACAGCTTTATTCTTAATTATTCGTTGGTTCCTATAACTATATAAGCCTAATTATAAAGGGTAATGAAGGTTTAATAGAAGAGTTCTCAACAGCTTTATTCTTTATTATTCGTTGGTTCCTATAACTATATAAGCCTAATTATAAAGGGTAATGAAGGTTTAATAGAAGAGTTCTCAACAGTTTTATTCTTTATTTTTCGTTGGTTCCTATAACTATATAAGCATACTTAGACTTAGACTTAGAAAAGCGTTAATGTCCCCAAAGAGGCAAGTTGTGGTACAGCACAGAACACAGAGACACATCAGCATCAAAGCACATCAGACAAACAAAAGCAACAGGCCCAGATCATCCCAGAACGAACGTGTTCTGAGCGCTTTTGAGCGAGCAGTCCGGACAACGTGTCCACCAACAGGGGGGCTTCACCGAGGAACCCTGCAGTGAGTCACCCCACGCTTAGTGTTTAGTGAGCTGCTTGATGTGCTTTGGTTGTGTGTGGCTGCTGGCTTCAGATCAGCCTGTGATTGTGCATTAGTGCACCGCACACATTACACTCTGCCCATCTCCTCACTCACAATCTGCATCACTGTTCTTTCCCCTCTAAGTGAACCTGGATTTGACCTCTCGGTCAACCTGGATTTGACCTCTCAGTCATCCTGGATTTGACCTCTCAGTCAACCTGGATTTGACCTCTCAGTCAACCTGGTTTTGACCTCTCAGTCATCCTGGATTTGACCTCTCAGTCAACCTGGTTTTGGCTCATTGTAGTTGAAGTGCAGGGTTGTATCTTGTGTTTTGAGTGCAGTGTGTACACGTGTGTGTACTGGGCCTAACTGGGGATGACTAATCGACCGACTTTACCACTGCTGCACCCACATGCATTTACACATGCACTTGCACACTCTCCCAATTTTAGTCTTTCCTTTTCACAACTATCATACACTTGCAAGCTGCTGCTGAAGTTTGACTGTGGCTTGATGTTACTCTGTGCAATGTTCATGCAATGTAGCCTTGTTCAACCGCAGTTAGAGAATTGGAGACACACTTGTTGTCACTACACTGCGTCTTGCGTTACAACACAATTGTAAAAAGGAGTTTAGCTTTGGTAAGTGTTTATTATAATGTAATCTAACTGAATGACTGTTGATATTATAATATAATATAACTATAACTGTATTGCTCCTACTGGGAATGAAGATGATGGTTGACGTCATGTATCTTACATATATTAATACTGTTAACCATCCAATAGGTTTTATTATTTTTATATTAATTATTAATTATGATTTACATGAATAAAGTTACTATTATTATTTGACAATCATATTAATCAGTATACGAACTTTGACAAATAATAGTAATTTTGTATTTTATATTCAGAACATGGTATAAAAGAATACTATTTGTGTTATTATTCAGATTTAACTCAGGTTATTACATAAGACATAACATACTAATCATAACATGATTATGATACATGTAGGAAATGGGGGAGGTAACAGCCTATTTACGTTTCTCACACACAGTGCTCTTATTGCATCCGTAATAGTAAACTACATTCATAGACCTGTAAATATTAACTATTGATCAATCCTCTCCATAGCATTCTGCGCTACAAGCCAATGTTTCCTTGCACTGCCGTACCTGAATATAGGTTGCTTTTGTGTGTGATAGCCTACTTTAAATTATCAAATGGGGGAAAATCCAAAATTTACTTTTCCAAAACATGGATGAATTACAGAATTCAAACTCACTTATCATAATCCCTTCATCCACAAGTTGCAATTCGTTACACTATTTTACACTTGGGTTAAAAGGGGAATTGTTTGTGTTATTATTATTCTGATTTAATTCAGGTTATTACATAAGACATAAACATATCAATCAAAACATGATTATAATGATACATGTATTTCATATTGGATTTAAACTAGAATACTATTATAACTATCGGGGGTGATTGTTTTACTATTTTACACTTGGGTTAAAAAGGGAAACTCCATTCTAATTGAATCCTCTAAATACATAGGATATTTAGGTGAAATGACAGAGCATAAACTAGGTTGGGGGTTGAATTATTTCACTGTGCGATTCCTACTGGAAAATGCCGCATATTCGCGTCGTAACTAATGTAAAGTTGACGCCATTTTGTCAGTCCGAATTATTTCATCAGTTTTTCGTGACATTTATTCGTTCCGTGCTTGATGTAAAATGACCCGTTGAAACCTACAGTAGATGGATGTGTATGGGCCGATCGTATCGTCCCTTCTGGCGTTCACCATTTCAGACGTCACTTCCTTCTCCAAGCTCAGGACCGGAAATGGTCCGACGGAGGGGCGTGGCCGAGCCTGGAGGTCAATATACAGACCCTTCTCTCTTGTTCGGGAGACGGAAGTTCATTTAAACCAAAGCGAAGAGACGCCACGTGTCGGCCCTTCTCACGCTCCGGAGACAAAGAAGCCTTTTTAAAGGGAATATTCAGACGGAAACATTAGAAGGTGAGTCCAACATGTTGAGCCATAATCCTCGTTGAAGCCGTCCTGTCTGCAGGGCGCCATGTTGTACTGTAGCGTGCTGTACTCCTGCGCTCCGTATCAACACACGTGGCTATGGACTTACTCTGTTTCCAAACTACTCTTTTAGTCTTTAAAACCACTTTCCAATGCGGAATCAGTGATTTAAAAGAGATCACTGAGCTAACGTATGTGTCCTCATGGAAAAACGCGCTGAGACTTTGTGGATGCGCAGCGAAACAAGCCTTTAAATCCACTTGTTGTGTCGCCTCGTCGGGTTATACCAACACATCCTTGGTGGGTGACGTGCTGTTTGGAGCGCAGCTCTGGATGTGTTGGTTGAATCCGACGTGGCGGGACAACAATGGAATTGTAACGTTGGTTTCACCTCTATTAAAGTATCGGTCTTCATGAGGAGGACGAAAGCGCAGCTATGAAAGTATCATGTGGTCTTCGTGAGGAGGACGCATGCGCATTTATTAAAGTATCAGTCTTCATGAGGAGGACGCATGGTGAGGGCAGCGGGCTCTTTCGTCCGCGTTGGTAGCGGTGTGAGAGTCCATAGCGACGTGTGTGTTCATACGGAGCAGGAGGCACATGTTGGGATTGATGTTGTACCGACCTGTTGGATGAAGGGCTCTGCTTGTAATAACAACGCATGTATGAATATAGATGCATTATAACTAGTTATAAACAGTTATTTTACCATTAGAAAATGAATGTCTTTGTTTTTAACATAAAGTTTATTTTTTATTTTTTATCTCTTCTAGGAATGGCGTCCAGCACTTCCTGGTCTGAAGAGAACTTTTCATGTTCCATCTGTCGGGATCTGTTCAACAGCCCAGTTTCCACACCATGTGGACACAACTTCTGTAGAACCTGTATTACATCGTTATGGGATGACCAAGTCCAGTGCAAATGTCCTGTTTGCAACAAGCTGTTACACACAAGACCATATTTACAGGTCAATACCTTCATATCAGGGATGGTTGATCAGTTTAGAAGTTCTGTACGTGTCAAAGAGCAGCCTTGTGTTGAACCAGGAGAAGTTCCCTGTGATGTCTGTACTGGGACCCAGCTGAAGGCCGTGAAGTCCT